>JANVCQ010242139.1:0-22239 GCA_025531925.1 Erythroxylum plowmanianum
AATTATGTAAGTAAATTATGGGTAGTATATATGAATGTGAATTATGATTACGACTTGAGATGTGATTGAGAATTATGAAAATGTTTAGATATAGGTTTGTGAATGTGAATGATGGGATTCCGGACAGGAGGTCCGAGGAATTGTGTAATTGGAATTGAAAAAAAAAAAAAAAAGAAGCGACTTTAGTTAAGCTGTGATTCGTTCGTTATGAGTTGGGTTCCGAAAACGGGTCCCAACAGTAACCCTAGACTACCGCACTGGGAGGCAGCCAAAAGAGTACTAAAATATTTAAAGGGAACACAAAACCTGGGAATTTCCCACACAGTGGAGGAAAGCCCCAACCTTGTCGCCTTCTTCGACTCGGACTGGGGGAGCTGTGCCTTCTCCCGACGTTTCCTAACAAGGTTCTGCGTCTTCCTCAAGAAATCGCCGATCTCCTGGAAAACAAAAAAGCAATCAATTGTGAGTTGCTCCTCAATCGAATTGGAATACCGAAGCCTCGCCTCGACTACCTGCGAACTAAAGTGGATCACCTAAATATTACACACTTTCCAGCTTCAAATCACGAGAACCATACCTTTGTATTGTGATAACCAAGCTGCGATCTACATCTCCAAAAATCCGGTCTTCCATGAGAGGACGAAACACCTTGAGATCGATCTTCATCTGGTTTGTGAATGTGTCAATCTAGGGTTCTTGGAGCTGAAGCACGTGCACGCATCTCAACAACTTGCAGACGTCTTCACGAAAACTCTGACCGCACGAATGTTCTCGAATATCATTTGCAAGCTCGGAGTTGTTCGCTTTGACCCACAACTTCGGCTTGAGCGGGGTGTGTTAGAAGACCCAAGTAAATGAATGGGCTTTACTTAATACACAGCAGGCCTTTTTTATCTTTGTCCTCTTTATCTTTGTCCTTTCTTCTGTCCTTTCTTATTTCTTGTCCCTGTACATATGCTTTTCTGCCTCTGTACATAGTGTGCTTCCGGTACCATAGCATAGTAAACATTTCGTTACTGTCAACTGGTTTTTAGGACAGCCAGCCAATAGCATTAGGAGGAAAATTGTATATATACAGTCCAAAAGTTCATTACACAATATGAAAAGAAATATCTTTCATCATCTCTACCAAGTTTTCTTGCAAAGGTCTTACTCAAATGATCCAAATGCTCTTTTAGTGAAAATCAAGGAACCTACTTAGGCCACGTCATCAACATAAATGGGTTACTGGTGGATAATACTAAAATTCAAGCAATCAGGGATTGGGTCATGCCCAAATCAATCAAGGTTGTACGTGGCTTCCTTAGATGAACTTGATGGTGCCTAATATTTCACCAAATTATACCTAAGATTAGTTTACTTTCAAGTTCAAATACGCTGAGAAGACTGCGTTTCGAACTCATCATGGACATTTTGAATTTTTGGTTGTGTCATTTGGGCTTACAAATGCACCCTCTATATTTTAGTCTTTGATGAATGAGCTATTTCAATCTCATTCTCGTAAATTTATTTTAGTGTTTTTTAATAACATTCTAACTTATAGTAAACTATGGGTAGAACACATTTATCATTTGCGAACTATCTTTGGGCTATTTCAACAATGCACGGCCTTACTCAAACGATCCTAATGCTCCTTTAGTGAAAACAAAGTAACCTACTTGGGCCATGTCGTTAATAGAATTGAGGCATCGGTGGACAATAATAAAATTCAAGCAATCAGGGATTAGGCCATGCCCAAATCAGGCAAGGCTTTACGCAGCTTCCTTGGATGACCTTGATGGTGCCCAATATTTCACAAAATTATACCTAAGATAGAGCACTTTCAAGTTCAAATGGCTTCTGAAGACGTTGAAAAGATCGCGTTCTGAACACATCATGGACATTTTGAATTTTTGGTTATGCTATTTGGGCTTACAAATGCACCCTCTATATTTCAGTCTTTGATGAATGAGTTATTTCAATCCCATTTTCGTAAATTTATTTTAGTGTTCTTTAGTGACATTCTAGTTTCTAGTAAAATATGAGTAGAACACATTTATCACTTGCAGACTATCTTTGGGCTATTTAAACAATGGAAGGTCTTACTTAAATGATCCAAATGCTCATTTAATTAAGATCAAGAAACCTACTTAGGACATGTCACCAACAGAAATGCGGCATCGGTGGACAATATCAAAATTCAAGCAATTAAGAATTGGGCCACACCCAAATCAACCAAAGCTCTACACGACTTCCTTGGATGAAATTGATGGTGCCAAATATTTCACCAAATTATATCTAAGATTATGGTACTTTCAAGTTTGAATGTCTTCCGTAGACGTTGTGAAGATTGCATTTCAAACTCATCATGGATATTTTGAATTTTTGGTTATGCCATTTAGGCTTACAAATTCACCCTCTATATTTCAGTCTTTGATGAATTACGTATTTCATTTCCATCTCCGTAAATTTATTTTAGTGTTCTTTGATAACATTCTAGTATATAGTAAAATATGGCTAGAACATATTTATCATTTGCGGACTATCTTTGGGCTATTTCCACAATGCAAGGTCTTACTCAAATGATCCAAATGCTCTTTTAGTCAAAATCAAGTAAGCTACTTGGTCCATGTCATCAACATAAATGAGGCATCAGTGGACAATATCAAAATCCAAGTAATCAGGGATTTATTTGTGCCCAAATCAATCGACGCTCTATACGGCTTCTTTGGATGAACTTGATGTTGCCCAATGTTTCACCAAATTATACCTAAAATTAGGGTACTTTCAAGTTCGAATAGCTTCCGAAAATGTTGAGAAGACTGTGCTTCGAACTCATCATGGATATTATGAATTTTTGATTATGCCATTTGGGCTTAGAAATGCACCCTCTATATTTCAATCTTTGATGAAAGAGCTATTTCAATCTCATTCCCATAAATTTATTTTAGTGTTCTTTGATGAGGTTCTAGTTTATAGTAAACTATGGGTAGAACACATTTATCATTTACGGACTATCTTTGGGCTATTTCAATAACGCAAGGTCTTACTCAAATGATCTAAATGCTCTTTTAGTGAAAATCAAATAACCTACTTATGCCATGTCATCAACAGAATTGAGGCATTGGTGGACAATACCAAAATTCAAGCATTCAGGGGTTGGGCCACGCCCAAATTAGCTAAGGCTTTACGCGGCTTCATTGGATGAACTTGATGGTGCCCAATATTTCCCTAAATTGTACCTAAGAGTAGGCTACTTTCAAGTTCGAATAGCTTCCGAAGATGTTGAGAAGACTGCGTTCCAATCTCATCATGGACATTTTGAATTTGTTGTTGTGCCATTTGCGCTTACAAATGCACCCTTTACATTTCAATATTTGATGAATGAGCTATTTCGTTCTCATTTCTATAAATTTATTTTTATGTTATTTGATGACATTATAGTTTACTGTAAAATATGGGTAGAACACATTTGCCATTTGTTGATTATCTTTGGGCTATTTCAACAATGCAAGGTCTTACTCAAACGATCCAAATGCTCCTTTAGTAAAAATCAAGTAACTTACTTGGGCCATGTCATCAATAGAAATCACCAAAAATCAAGCAATCAGGGATTGGGCCATGACAAAATCAGTTAAGACTCTACGTGACTTCCTTGGATGAACTTGATCGTGCCTAATATTTTACCAAATTATACCTAAGATTAGGGTATTTTCAAGTTCAAATTGCTTCTGAAAATGTTGAGAAGATTGCGTTCTAAACTCATCATGGACATTTCAAATTTTTGGTTGCGCCATTTAGGCTTACAAATGCACCCTTTACATTTCAGTCTTTGATGAATGAGCTATTTCAATCATATTTCTGTAAATTTATTTTATTATTCCTTGGTGATATTTTAGTTTATAGTAAAATATGGGTAGAACACATTTATCATTTGTGGACTATCTTTGGACTATTTTAACAACACAAGGTCTTACTCAAAAGACCCAAATGCTCCTTTAGTTAAAATCAAGTAACCTACTTAGGACATGTCATCAATAGAAATGAAGCGTCGGTGGACAATACCAAAATTCAAGCAATCAGGAATTGGGTCATGCCCAAATCAGCCAAGGTTGTACGTGACTTCCTTAGATGAAATTGATGATGCCCAATATTTCACCAAATTATTCCTAAGATTAAGGTAGTTTCAAGTTCGAATGGCTTCCGAAGATGTTGAGAAGACTACGTTCTGAACTCATCATTGACATTTTGAATTTTTGGTCATGCCATTTGGCCTTACAAATGCACCCTTTATATTTTAGTTTTTGATGAATGAGATATTTTAATCTCATTTTCATAAATTTATTTTAGTGTTCTTTGATGACATTCTAACTTATAGTAAAATATGCGTAAAACACATTTATCATTTGCGGACTATCTTTGGGCTATTTCAACAACGCAAAGTTTTACTCAAACGATCCAAATTCTCTTTTACTGAAAATCAAGTAACCTACTTGAGCCATGTCATCAACAGAAATGGGGTATCGATGGACAATACCAAAAATCAAACAATCAGGGATCGAGCCACACCAAATAAGCCAAGGCTATACACAGCTTCTTTGGATGAACTTGATGGTGCTCAATATTTCACCAAATTATACCTAATATTAGGGTACTATCAAGTTTGAATGGCTTCCGAAGATGTTGAGAAGACTACGTTCTGAACTTATCATAGACATTTTGAATTTTTGATTATGCCATTTGGCCTTACAAATGCACCCTTTACATTTCAATCTTTGATGAATGAAGCATTTCAACCCCATCTTCTTAAATTTATTTTAGTGTTCTTTGATGACATTCTAGTTTATAGTAAAATATGGGTAGAACACATTTATCATTTGCTGACTATCTTTGGGTTATTTCAACAATGCAAAGTCTCACTCAAACGATCCAAGTGCTTCTTTAGTGAAAATTAAGTAACCTACTAAGGTCATGTCTTCAACAGAAATGAGGGATTAATAGACAATACCAAAATTCAAGCAATCAGAGATTTGTCCACGCCCACATCATCCAAAGCTTTAAGCAAATGCCTTGGATGAACTTGATGGTGGCCAATATTTCACCAAATTATACCTAAGATTATGGTACTTTCAAGTTCGAATGGCTTCCGAAGGTGTTGAGAAGACTGCGTTCTGAACTCATCATGGACATTTGAATTTTTGACTGTGCCATTTGGGCTTACAAATGAATGTGGTATTTCAAACCCTTGAACGTAAATTTGTTTTAGTGTTCTTTGATGACATTCTACTTTACAGTAAAACATGGGTAGAACACATGTATCATTTATGGACTATCTTTCGGCTACTTCAACAACCAAGGTCTTCCTCAAACGATCCAAATGCCCCTTTGGTGAAAATCAAGTCATCTGCTTAGGCCATGTCATCAACAGAAAAGTGGTATTGGTGGATAATACCAAAATTCAAGCAATCAGGGATTGACACATGCCGAAATCAGCCAAGGCTTTACGCAGCTTCCTTGGATGAATTTGATGATGCCCAATATTTCACCATATATACCTAAGATTAGGGTACTTTCAAGTTCGAATGGCTTCTGAAAACGATGAGAAGATTGTGTTTTGAACTCATCATAGACATTTTGAATTTTTGGTTGTGCCATTTGGGCTTACAAATGCACCCTCTACATTTCTGTCTTTAGTGAATGAGGTATTTTAGTCCCATATTTGTAAATTTATTTTAGTGTTCTTTGATGACATTCTAGTTTACAGTAAAACATGGCAAGAGCATATGTATCATTTGCGGACTATCTTTGGGCTACTTCAATAGCACAAGGACTTACTCAAATGATCCAAGTGCTCCTTTAGTGAAAATCAAGTGACTTACTGGGGCCATGTCATAAACAAAAATGGGTTATCGGTGGACAATACCAAAATTCAAACAATCAGGGATTGGCTCACGTCCAAATCAAAAAAAGCTTTACGCGACTTCCTTGGATGAATTTCATGATGCCCAATTCTTCCCCAAATTGTACCTATGGTTAGGGTACTTTCAAGTTCGAATTGGTTTCGAAGACAACGAGAAGACTGCGTTCTCATAATGGACATTTTGAATTTTTGGTTGTGTTATTTGGGCTTACAAGTGCACCCTTTATGTTCCAGTCTTTGATGAATGAGTTATTTCAATCTCATCTCCGTATATTTGTTTTAGTGTTCTTTAATGACATTCTAGTTTATAGTAAGACATGGGTAGAATACATGTATCCTTTGTGGACTATCTTTAGGCTATTTCAACAGCACAATGTCTTATTCAAATGATCTAAGTGTCCCTTTGGTGAAAATCAAGTCATCTACTTGGGCCATGTCATCAACAGAAATGGGATATTGGTGGACAATATCAAAATTCAAGCAATCAAGGGTTAGGTCACGCCCAAAATCAGCCAAGCCTCTACGCGTATTCTTTAGATGAACTTGATGGTGCCTAATATTTATCCAAATTATACCTAAGATTAGAGTACTTTCAAGTTTTGAATGACCTATGAAGACATTGAGAAGATTGTGTTTCGAACTCATCATGGTCATTTTGGATTTTTAGTTGTACTATTTGTAAACAATTATTTTAAGCGATCGGGACCTAATTGTTAGACATTTTTTTGTCCTTAGGGACAATTTCATCTATGTCTCATAAAGTTGGATAACATTAATTGCAATTTTTGTTTTTAAATAAATTATCAATTAAGTTGCGCCATTTGATCCAGATAAAGATAATAAAGTGGCCCAATAAATGATCTAGGTTAATGAATCAAAGTTCGGGTAAAAAATGGGTCCCAATTAGTGTGGACCGGGTCTATATCGGCCTTGTAATGGGGAAGCCTAATATGGAAGCTATATAAAGGTTAAGGTCTCCTATAGTTGCTCAGATCATTCACGAGCATAAGGAATTCCTGAACCGTTAGGGAAGCTAGTGTTTTGAGAAAACTGTAGAAAGACTTAGCACGTGAGTCAGGAAGAACTTTCCACTAAAGGTCCCGAGAGATTCGGAGATGTTTGGAACTCAAAACAGGCATCGAAATTAGAGATGAAACCGAAATCTAGACATTTCGCATTATCTTCATTTTTGATCCTTTCATGTAGATCCGGGAGATGTAATAAGGCTCACACTACGTCTAACAGTGGTATCAGAGCGGTTACGTGATCGGATTCCCAGATACAAAGGTTTTTTTACTTTTCATCTTATTTGATTTTCCTTCATTTTTGATTCATTTTTTAGTTTTTTATGTATATAATTACGTAAAAGTGGTATTCATAAGGTTAGCTACGAAAAACGAGTTGAAAAAGGGCCAAATGGAGCAAAAAATGGGCTCTCAGATACTGGAAATCGCCTCCGGTGTCGGAGGAAGGTGTAGTCGTCGGGCGCTGTGCTATAGTGCATGCGGGAGCGTGTGTATAGCACGCGCCAATCGCGACCTGCCACGTCACTCCAGCGAGCGACATACGCTTGTCAAGCGTGCAGTACCGACAGGCGTGGGACGATCACGCACACGCCCATCCGGACTGTCTATGTCATGTACATGTGGCACCGCTGGATGTTGACACATGTCAACGCGTGCAGTGGATGCGCCGCACAGTGTCAATGTGTATCTGGCATGTGTCTGGCGGCGTGCGAGCTGCGCACATGCCGCTCTCCTGTCCGCGCCTAACGTGATGTCAGTCGTACTGACGTCAGCTACAATGTTTAAAAAAAACTCAAAAATTCCAGATTTCTTGTAAAGATACCCCGGGGTGTTTTGGGTCAATTTTTGGGTCCGAAAAATTTATAAATTAACCTTTTTCTATTTTTTGGATTTATTACATTAGTAATAGAATTAAAGTTTAACTCTAAAAAAAGGAATGAAGGTATTCTGGATCCGATTTTGATTAAATTTTCATGCTTTGGACATCGTATGAGGGAGATACATGAGGTTCTCGTGTCTCAGGTCTCATTTTCAGTATTCAGGATTGCATAATAACCAATCGGAAAAAGAATTGAGACATTCTGAAGCTATTTTTGAGTGAATTTTCATGTAATGAACTTGCCATAAGGGAGATACATGAGATTGTCATGTCTTAGGAGATCGGTTCAGTATCTGGTGACGCACGATAATCACTCTACTGAGATTTTTCTTTTACTAAGGTCTCGAATGAAGTTTTCGAAGAATGTCTTTAGCACGTGTGTGTGACAATGAAACTGTGCATTTGAATTTTTGCATTGTTACATGTAGTATGCCTATAAAGAATGTGAGGATGACATAAAGATGTATCTCTTGTGTTTGCAGACTTTTTGAGTGCTGATGAGAATGTAGTCACCAAAGTGGCCTTTCAAGTTAGTATTTTGAATTGTTCTGCTTGCATGTTGGGGGATGTCTCTGATTTTATGTTTGGTTATTCTGCCCAAAGGTGTTGGCCTTACATATCATTTTAAGATGTGAATAAAGGCATTAGATGGAGGAAAGCTATTGCTCAAGTGATCTATTCACCCAAAGGTGGTAGTGTCATAGAGTTGATGGTTTGTACTCCGATTGCTTTTATGTCTGGAAGTCTAATTGCATATATTATGTATTCAGCCCAAAGGTGTTTCATAATATGTGTGATCAGATTTTCAGGAAAGATACTATTTAATAGCTTAAGTATCGCTGGTAGCCTACATTTGTGCTAATTTAAAGATTATCATCTTGAAGTCACCTTTTCAGTCAACTAAATCAATGTCATTATTGAAACCCTTGCTGGTTTCAATATAAAGAATTGGACAGAGGATGTTTTGAAGGTTATGGAGATAGTTGTGGTTGAAATGGCCATACAGACTGGTAAGCCATCTCCACTTACATCCATGAGTTTGACAGCTTATAAAGCAGTTTATGAAGCCTAGGATCTGTCTAATAGATTATATCTGACAACCATTAAGAAATCCAATCCTTACCATCTGCAAAGTGGACTTCCAGACACAGACATAGTGAAGGAGTTTCTTGATATGTCTCCCAGAGGTACACAGTCTCATCTGGTGTTGAGACAAGCGCCTTAATGGAAGTATTATTCTCCATGAAGTATACAGGGGAAAAGGGGAGTAATGGAGTACATATCGAGAATAATTCATTTTCACAGTAGATGAAGATATTGAGACTTCAATGCTTTGATATCCCATTGTGTTGCTGAGGTGGAGAAACTCAAGTTGTTACTCCTACAGTCCTTGAAACAGCTTAAGGGAAGACAAAGATGAAGCTCATTAAGTTCAAAGGTAGAAAATTCAAATCTTCTCCACATGCTGACATTGGTCAAACCAATTCTGGTAAAGGTCCCTAGGACATAAAGAAACCAATAGTATGAGGTTTAAAGGAAAGATAGTGACCATCAGGTCATTCTTTGGCTTGTCAATTATGAATCTAATTTGCAATAGTCGCATTAAGTATAGGTGGCTATTTAGTGGAACATCTGATCAAGGTGCTTCCACAATGCAGTAGTTCATATCCAGTATAAAGCCAAATAAAGGGAAGAGGAACTGATAGTTCACAGCAATAAAGCGCTGGAAGTAAAATCTATAGAGGGTGTAGTTACTGAACTATATAGTAAGGTTCATTTAGTTTTTACACGACACATTTTATATGTGATCTTTTGATCAATTAAGGATACTAAAGGTTGACATTTTGCATTTAATACTTCTGTTGTACAGTTGTTGTTTAATGCAAAACATAATGGTGCAACTTTCTTGTCATATGGTTTGTATAGAATGTGTCTTATCCCGAATTATATATATACTTCTTCGTATCATGCTAAACAAGGTATAAAGGAACTAATGAATGAGAAGTCATACATGGTGTGACATAAAAGTTTAAGCCACATTTCCAGAGCTAGGATTGAGAGATTGATCAAGAAAAGCATTTCTCAATTTTAGACTAAGATGATCTGGAAACATATGCTGACGATTGTAGGGGTAAGTTGACTAATAAAGACACTGAGATCAACTCATGCTTCTAACTTGTTGAGTCTGATACATAAAGATTTTGGTAAACCTTATACAATTGCATTGTGCAATTATGAAAGTATTCTGAAATTTCTTGGTGATTGTTCCCATCAAAGTCATGTGCTCTTGCTTAAAGACTTAAGGTTGATAACCAGTTGGTAAAATTTATCGAGATAGTCAGATTTGACTGTGAAGGAGAATATCATGGCAAACATAGTGTTTTGAGACTTTAAAAAGTCTGTTTTCTAGATATATGGAGTCAGTTGGAATAGTGACTTAGTTCACTATGCCGAGTAGTTCTGAGCAAAATGGTGTGTTGCCGAAAGGCATAATTGCACCCTAAAGGACTTAAGTAAGTCAATGCAGAGCAGGACTAATCTACCTATCTAAAAATTAAAAAAATTCAACCTTGCGCACATTCGTGTAAAGGGCTGTCCTACTGAGGTAGGATAATCATTATAAAGAAAGATTGCATGCTCGTTCCCTTCATTGCTATTTAGTAAAATATCTCAATCACTTTAGGACTACAGATTTTACTGTAGAGAAGAAGGGACCAGAATAGTGGAATTACGAACAGCTAAGTTTCTGGAATACCATGTCTATGATGATGATGGGCCCCTTGACCCTTCGAATGATAGTAGGGCAGATACTACAGTTATCACATACCTGCTACTCATACAATTAGATCCGGTGGATCTAGATCTTTGTACCATACCTGTACAGGAGTAGGAACCCATACCTGTACACACAGAGATTTCTGGGGGTACAAAATCTAATATGGTTAAGTAAATCCACTAGATTGAGACGACCTGCTATCCCATCTGATTACATAGTCTATTAGGTGTACTGGACTATGTTATTATACATATTATGGATCTAGTTACTTTTACAGAAGTTGTTTCTGGACCCAATGCGGATGTGTGGTGGGATACGATGAATGACGAGATGCAAGCCATGAAGCATAGTAAGGTCTAGGAGTTAGTTGATTTGCATCAGGAGCTGTAAGATCGTCAATTGTAAATAAAGTTTAAAACCTAAAGGATTTCAAGATAAAGTTCAACGGTTTAAAGGCTCGCTCAATTGCCTAAAGGTTCACTCAGGGAAAAAGATTGACTTTGCGTTACCTTTTCTCTCATTTCCTCGTAGGATACATTTTGAGTGATAAAAGCAATTATAGCTTATGATGATATAGAGTTACATCAGAAAGTTGTCAAAATCACCTTCTTGAATAAAGACCTTTATAAAGTGATCTATATGGTACAATCTGTAGGGTCCCAGGATCCAGACAATACTAACATGTTTTGCGAGTTATGTAGATCAATATATGGTTTACAATAAACCTCCTGAAAGTGATACCTTACATTTGATGAGGTTATGGCCTCTTCCGGCTTCTTGGAAAATAAAGCCAAAAAGATGCTTGTACTATGAGGACAAGGGGAGCAAAATTATCTTCCTATTACTGCATGAGGATGATAAATTGCTCACATCAAGTCACTTAACCATATTGTATGAGGATAAGCAACTTTTGGTCAAGAACTTTGACATAAAGGACCTTAGTATAGCATCTTCTGTCCTAGGTATTCGGATTCACCAGGATATATCTCAACACTCATCAGACCTCTCAAAGAATGCATACATTGAGTACGTGTTAAAAAGGTTTAATACGGTTGACAGTAAACCTGTCGTAACACCTGTCTTCCACAGTGAGAGATAATCTTTGGTACAGTACCCAAAGAATAAAGTGAAGAGAGAGATTATGAGGACTATTTTGTATTCTAGTATGATGGATAGCCTGATGTGTGCTCGGTTATATACTAGATAGAACATTGCATTCACTATTTGACTATTTGGTTAATATCTGGTTAATCCAGTTATAGACTTTTGGAATGTAGTCTAGCGAGCGTTGAGATACTTGAAGGATTCAAGGATTATATGTTGATATATAGAAAAGTCAACAAACCAAATCTCGTGGGGAATTTAGATTCAAATTTAGCTATGTGTTCGGATGATCGAAAGTTCACTTAAGGTTACAGCTCAAGTTTGCAGATGGTACAATGTCGTAGAAGTGCGTCAAAGAGACACATGTAACTTCCTCGATGATGCATGTAGAGTGCATGCTAAGGGGTTGCTTCACATACGGTTTAACTCAAAAATTTGATTTCTGAGTGGTCTGTGGTCCATTTAGTAGCTAGACCCATTTAGTTTTACTGTGGTATTCTTCTTACAGTGTTGTTTAATAAAAACAAAGAATATCATAGGGTTATAGCATTTAAAGATCAATTATTTGGTCATAAAGATGTTGACACGAAAAGGTGACATTAAGGTTTGGAGCATTTAAGGACTGAGGAAGTGTGAGTCAATCCTTTAACTAAAAGACTTCACCCACTTGTGTTTGTGATACAAGTATACAGTATGGGTGTTTTGACGTCCTTAGGCACTGCTAGTTAGGGGATCGTTATATTTACTCCATGTACATTAGTATATTTTAAAGTATTATGATAGTATGATGGTTCATTGATAAAGATGATCATCGTTTATCCTCAGTATTATGTGTCATCATGCATTATCAGAATACGTATGAAAGTCTTAAGATTTGTGTCGATCTTAAGCATTTGAAGGTCATTAGGCATATATACAGATTGACCTTGTGCCTATGTCATTTAGACACATATAGTTTAGCATATATATCTATAAAGTTTGACATGACATAGGGGGATATAAGTTTTTTGATCTCATAAAGGTTCTTTAATGCAGTTTAGCATTTAGTTGGAGAACATAAAGGATTTCTCTAATGTTGTTTGGCATTTGGTAGGAGAAAACAGGATTTCTCTAATATAGTTTAGCATATGCGGTTTAGCATAAAGTTGGAGAAATCGAGACCTACAAACAAAGATGATACAATTTAGATCATAAAGGTATCATCATAGTTTGCCATACTCCATTTTTCCATTCATGTTAGTGAGGTATTAGATATTCGTGATTGTATTATAAATGTGTCACACATGACACATGTATCTGATATTTTTCGATATCAAAAGCCTTGAGGGATAGAATGATGGACTTTCATTATCTTTGGATCAAATGTTTTGGTTTTAAAACTTAGTCGACTAATACAGTAGCGTGACTTAACTGAGTTTTTAAATTGTTTTTAAATTAGAGTCAACTGCAATTAATGCTTGTCCAAAGGAGAGATTGTTAGACATTTTTTTGTCCTTAGGGACAATTTTGTCTATGTCTCATAAAGTTGGACAACATTAATTGCAATTTTGGTTTTTAAATAAATTATCGGTTAAGTTGCGTCACTTGATCCAGAAAAAGATAATAAAGTAACCCAATAAATGATCTAGATTAATGGGTCAAAGTTTGGGTAGAAAATGGGTCTCAATTAGTGCGAATCGGGTCCATATCGGCCTTGTGATGGGGAAGCCCGATATGGAAGTTATATAAAGGTTAAGGTCTCCTACAGTTGCTCAGATCATTCACGAGCATAAGAAATTCTTGACTCGTTAGAAAAGCTCATGTTTTGAGAAAACTGTAGAAAGACCTAGCCCGTGAGTCGGGGAGCACTTTCCACTAAAGGTCCCCAGAGATTCGAAGACGTTTGAAGCTCAGAATCGACATCAAAATCAGAGATGGAATCGAAATTCAGGTATTCCGCATTACCTTCGTTTTTGATCATTTCATGCAGTTCTGGGAAACAAAATAAGACTCACACTACGTTTAACACCAATATCTACTAGTAATTTTTGGAAAGAATTATTTCAATTAAGTGGTACAGCCTTAGCTTTTTTCTCTGCATATCATTCTCAATCGAATGGTCAAATTGAGGTGGTGAATCGCACTGTCGAGATGTATCTTGATTGTTTTTGTAGGGGATTAGACAAAAAAATGGGTTGATTGGCTTTCTTGGTTTGAATATTGGTATAACACAGCCAATCATTCTTCTTTCAGAGCTATGCCCGTCCTAATCTTCCTCGCTACTTGTCCTATGAACTTGGTTCTACCCGTTTGGAGGAAGGCGATCGTTCATTGTAAGAACGAGATGCTTTTTTGGCTGAGATACATCATTGCTTAAAGCAGCCTGAACTCCGAATGAAGCAAGCCTATGATTAGCATCATCGGGAGCTGTCATTTGAACCCGAGCAGTTTATTTGATTGAAACTACAGCCTTATCGGCAGAGGTCATGAGGGAAATGGGCTCTTCAAAAGTTGGCTCCTAAGTTTTATGACCCATTTAAGGTTTTGCAGTGAATTGGTGAAAGTTGATTATAAGTTAGAACCTCCTGAGCATAGTAGGATTCATGATGTTTTTCACATTTCATTACTTTAGGAGTTTAAGGGTGCTCCTCTTTCTACTGTTCCTTCCTTGCCACCACTGAAGGATGGCAAAATCAATCCCAAGCCTCAATCCATTCTTTGTTCCAGATTTAATCGGGGTTGAAGTTCTAGTAGAATGGGCCAGCTTACCACTAAGCAACTTGGTTCCCTTGACTGAGTTCCAGGGTACTTATTCATAATTCAAGCTTGAGGACAAGCTCTTAGTTAAGGAGGGGAGAATGTTATGGGCTCTTTTATAGGGAAGAAATACAGTTGCAAACAATAGTAGTAATTTTTAATATTTTTATTATTTAATATTACTGTTCTTTATTTAATGGTTGTTTTTTAGGTAGTCTTCCTAAACTAGCGGAGTAAAACTGCGCGATGCGCAGTGATAATACCCAGTTAATTTAGTGGGTTATAATGTAAGGAAATGTGCAACGCAAAATTTGTAAAGAAGATTTAAATGTATTATATCGAAAATATAAAAGGTAGAATATAAAAATTTAAAATGTTTTGTTATTAATTAAGGGTTAAAATAGTATAAGGTAATAATAATTAATATGAAGGGTAAATAAGAATTAATTGATTAAATAGTTAAAAACATTAAGTGTATTGTTAAAAAATATATAGATATTATATCGACGTCAATTTATTAATTATAATGTAATTAGGAAACTAATAATATATAAATTAAAATTAATTAAAAATGACAAAATATATGAGCAAATTATTAACAATTAAATTAAAAATTAGCTAATTAGTTAATTAATTAATTAAATTTTAAAGAACACAAATTTTTTCATCGGTGTTAAATATATTATAATTAATACTAATTAGTGATATATATATATATACATATATATAATAACAATAATAATATTTGCATAAATATATGAATTAATACGAATAAGTAATATATATATTTGTTATTATATTTACATATATAATGATGATGATGATGATGATGATAATAATAATAATAAGAAATCGTTGTACATTGAGGTGTAGCGAAAGAAGTGTTTTTTTGAGTTATATGAATTGTACGAGGGTGACTTTGTTGATTGAAAAGGGATGTTGTCGTCGTGCAAATGCATGATTGCGATATTGGGGGTTGAATAGCGAAAATTGCTATCGTGAAAATGCACCGTAGCAACATTGGATTCAAAAATGAATGTTGCTGTCGTGCAAATGCACGATAGTGACATTGGGGGATGCATAGCAGAAATCGCTATTGTGCAAATGCACGGTAGCGACTTTGGATTTTATATATATATATATATATATATATAATAAAAATGTATAATAAAAATAATAGCTACATAAATATATAAATATCTATAATGAAATTTAAAGTCAGGGAAAGTTGACGTTAACTTATTAATTATAATGTAATTAGGAAATTAACTATATATAAGTTACAGTTAATTAAAAATGACAGAAAATATATGAGGTAATTTCTAAACAATACAAAATATTAATTAATCTATTAATTATATTAATTTTTAAATAAATTATTGTTTAATAAATTAACTAATTTATTTATATTATAATTACGAACAGCAAAATCAAAATTTGTTAATTAGTTAATTAATTATATTGTAAAGAAGACAAATTTTTTTGAATGGTGTTAAATATGTTATAGTTAATACTAATTAGTGATATATATACTTGTTATTATATCTCTACATCTCTCTCTCTCTCTCTCTCTCTCTCTCTCTCTCTCAGTATAGGGATATTAAAATTTTTGAAGAAAATATTAACTGTAGGAAGTATATATGAATTTCGGATTCGGTAAGATTTAGAGTATACAATTTATTTAGTTGGATTTAAAAAATGTATGGAGCAAAGATGGTCAAAAAAATATTTTAATACAAATATAAATATATATAACATTGTTAAAAAATATATTGATATTATATTGACGTCAATTTATTGATAATAATGTAATTAGGAAATTAACAATATATAAATGAAAATTAATTAAAAATGACAGAAAAATATAGGAGCCAGTTATTAACAGTTAAATCAAAAAAAATTTCATCGGTGTTAAATTTATTATAATTAATACTAATTAGTGATTTATATATTTGTTATTATATATATATATATAATAGCAATAATAATATTTACATAAATATATGAATTAATACGAATCAGTAATATATATATTTGTTATTATGTTTATATATATAATGATGATGGTGATGATGATGATAATCATAATAATCATAATAATAATAATAATAATAATAATAATAATAATAAATCGTTGTACATTGAGGTGTAGCGAAAGAAGTGTTTTTTTGAGTTATATGGATTGCACGAGGGTGACTTTGTTGATTGAAAAGGGACGTCACCGTCGTGTAAATGCACGATAGCGATATTAGGGGTTGAATAGCAAAAATCGCTATCGTGTAAATGCACCGTAGCGACATTGGATTCAAAAGTGAATGTCGTTGTCGTGCAAATGCACGATATCGACATTTGGGATAAATAGCGGAAATCGGTATCGTGCAAATGCACGGTAGTGACTTTGGATATAACAAAAATATTATATATATATATATATATATATATATATATATAGTTACATAAATATATAAATATTTGTAATGAAATTTAAAGTCAGGGGAAGTTCACGTTAAGTTACTAATTGTAATGTAATTAGGAAATTAATTATATATAAGTTATAATTAATTAAAAATGATATAAAATATATGAGCTAATTAGTAAACAATACGAAATATTAATTAATCTATTAATTATATTAATTTTTAAATAAATCATAGTTTAATGAATTAATTAATTTATGATATTATAATTATGAATAGTAAAATCAAAAATTGCTATTTAGTTAATTAATTAATTATATTGTAAATAATAATAATAATAATAATAATAATAATAATAATAATAATAATAATAATAATAATAACCATTTTTTGCAGAAATCGTCGTGTTCATCCTTAGTTACAAATTTTGTGCTCGGATCATAAACTTATAGCTTTATATTTACTGCTTAATTTTTTAAGACTCATGGAGGTTATGTAATTTAAAAACAACGCAAACTGAAGAATGCAAAATCAAACTTCAAATGCGAATTAAAACCTATTCATCATACACTTGAACACTTACATTCACTTCTATACCGTCTACAGTGATTTACAATACACCATAATAGCTTATGTAACCCAAAAATAATTTAAACTGAAGAATTAAAAATCAACCTTCAAACCACACTTGAACAGTAACATTTACTTCTATACCATTTGAACTCATCTAAAACACACGAGAATATCCAAGTTTAAGATGATATGAAGTAAAATGACAATAAAGTAGTGATTTTATCAGTTTGTTTTGACATAAAAAAAGTTCATGAAAATTTGAGTTTTTTGTTATTGTGATGATCGTCTGCATCTGATTGTGCATCTGATTGTGGTGCAGATTCAATATTGCTGATTGGCATATTTGTTTATGACCACGAACTATTTTCAGCATAGTTGAATCTTTTATCAAGGCATTGTCTAAATGATGAAGAGATTCAGGAATATGTTCTGAATATATAAGAAATCAAAGTATATTAGGTAGGTGATATAAGGTGAGATTATTAAAAAGAAAATGGTAGATACAAAAATAATAAATGATCATGTTACAAATGAAATAAAAAATAAGGAGAAATAAAAAAGACCTGAGATAGTTAGACGTGTAATTTGAGCATTGTCATGTTGATCATCAGCTGAAGGTAGGTTATTTTTTGTGGGCGAAAGCGAAGGCTTTTCTAGTTCATGAGCATCAATTTTGCGGTAGTAAACAAGAGTAAATCGTTGCATTGCATCTGATGATTGAATGTTTTCTGGTTTGACATGGAGAAGAAATGTATTGCTTTTCAATTCTGTGTAGGTTCTCTAAAGGGAGATTAATGTTCTTATTATGCAAATTCAAAAATGCCAACTGTCAACGAAATAATTATATAAAGATAATTGGCAGTATATTAAATTGGGAACATAGATGAAAGATGAACGGAAAAATATAACCTAATTGGAATATTGCATAGCTTCAAGGGCGGTGAAATTTAAAAGTTTTTCAGTTAGGTCACCGAAAATAGAAGCCATGATAGTCCCTGTTTCGTCGGTGAAATCCATTTCATATCGGCACCTATACAAAAAAGTTAAAATAGAAACAAAAAAGATTTTATATGTACAGCAGAATAGATGTAAGTAAACAGGTGATGAGTGTGAGTGAAAAAGTCACACAGATGACATGTAAGTAAAAAAGTCATGTAAAAATTTTAAAATTTAGATGGAAGGAAAAAACAGTAAATTGAAGATTGAAAATAGAAGGTGGAAACCTTGGTTCAGCCGTAACTTTTTCTCTACAAGAATTACAAGTGAAAAGAACTACATATGCAACAGCTGTAGAGCGGAAGCATTTCTTGCATGCTATATACCAGTATTTTTGTAAGATGTGTTGAAAGAAAATTTTACCTTGAATCCATGATATCTGGTAAAAAACCAATAACAAGATTATGGAAAAAAAGTTTTTAACGAAATATTAGATAAGAATATGTAAATTTGATTACCTTGGGGGTAGAATTTAAAAACATGATTTTGGTGATTTTCTGGTGAGATGTGGAAGATATATCAGGATTATATTTGAGGTAAGATCGTTCGCCGATGAGATTTTTAATTTCCTTATTATTTCGTTATGCCCTGTAACATAATAATTATAAAGATGAAAATATAAAAATTTAGAAAAATATTGATATAAGTTGTAAGGTAATATTTATAAATATTAAAGGATCAGAATCTATTCTAAACTGGAAAACATATCAATTGCATTGTTTCGTTAAGATCATGATTCAAGCCCACAGTAAATTTGGCATCTGAAAAAAAAATTTGAATCAGTTCAGATGCAGTTTGCAATCTGAATTTGTTATTCTTAAGGTTGTACTAATAAGCAGTTTAATAACTACACAACCTAAATACCAAATGCTTTACCTATCTTAGGCGATTTCAACCATATGAATAAAGACAAGGAAATCCTAAACAGAACTGAAGCGAAGATGTACAATTTGATATAGATCATTGCAGCAGAGATGTTGTAGGTGAGATAATGGATTACCAATTTTTAAGATCTGTAACTTCGTGTATTAGTGGATCAATGAGGATTGCTGAGTCGAACCACGTCGATAATGCAACACCTAACATTTGAAATTGTAAGTTTGAGATAGAATAAAAAGGTAAATAATAATAGGTAATATTATAAGGAAGGAAAAAAATACCGTTATAGAAGTTGACTTTGAGTCTTCTAAAGACAATAACTGGATAAGACTGTAGGGATTCAGTAATGCATTGGCCTTCGTTATTAACAAAAGAATTCCACAATCATAGTATGATCGTTTGGTGCCTAATAAAAAAAGAGATGTTAGAAAAACAGAAAATGTTTCTTAGTTTCATGGAAAATATTAAGAAAGGTAGAGAATTAAAATTACACTTTGTTGATGATAACAAATTTTTGTATAATTGAAGCTCTTCCATCTTTAACGATTTCTTTTTTATCCTACACTTCAATAACGATGGCTAACATATCTATCATATGTTAAAGATAAATATAATTAGTTATAAAATTTTTTTGTGAAGATTGTATGAAGAAATATATTAAGGATCTAACCAACTGATTTTTGATTGTCATTAACATAGTCCATCAGATTCTTGAAAGGTGTGAAGTTGAATTTGATAGGGATGATTGCTTCATTTTCTGTCACAGGTTCGATGACAGTGCGGCTTGTAATAATCCACTGTATTTTCAAATTTTCGGTTTGGTATTAAGGTGGAATCGATTTCACAATCGCATTAGAAATAATATATTTTTTACATGGCTGTAAGATGTTGCCAATTATTTAGATATCATTGTTGAATGTGATACCCTCAACTTGTGATCCCTGTTAATAATAAGGAAATTATTAATAGCTAAGTTTTAAAAATGTAATAGGAAGAAAGTGTAATTGATATACCTCAGAATCACAGAAGATAAACTTTTGTCTTTTTGATGGTGTAGCAGGCGAAGCGACGATATGTTGTTTTTCTTACACTATTATTTCACAAGACCACCATTGAGCTCTAGGAAAAATATCCTTAATCAATAAACGGTTTTCCATGCTGAAAGAATATGTTAAATAGATAAGTGAAGCAAAAGAATTTTTTACTTGAAATGAAATTATATGAAGCGATTAAAGAAGCAAGTAATATACCTCTTAATAATTTTTATCTTTTATAATTTGACTAATTGAAAATTTTCACGGAAAACAATATTTCTTGTTTTTTGATCGAAATCTAAAGATTCAAAAGTTCCTGGAATAATAAGAACTTTAACTGATTCAGGAGTTCGAGCTCTTGATAGAGCTACATATAGTTTTCCATGCGAGAATACAGGTTAACGGAGATAAATTACTACATGATCAAGTGTTTGACCTTGAGATTTGTTTATGGTCATTGCAAAACATAGACGAATTGGAAATTGTGTTCTAACAAAAGGAATTCCATTTTTTTCGTTCTCTGAAGATTGTAATGGAATTTTAGGTATAAAAATGAATTTTCCTCTGTGAGGTGCAAATACAATTTCGACAGAAATTGTATGATCTTTTAATTGTCTGCATATCAACCTTGTTCTATTGCATAATCCCTCAGCTGGATTTAAATTTCTGAGAAGCATAATTGGAGATCTTTCTTTGAGCAAGAGTTTATGTGGAGGTAGGCCTTTAGGATTTAAAGAATTGAGAAAATCTTGATAATCAGCTTGATGTCTTCGGTCAATTGTCTTGTCAAAACTCTTATACGAATGCATATTTCCTGTTAATTTTTGAATCATGATGTCATTAATTTCATCAACACAATTGTTTGTTGGATATAGCACGCATCTGTTTATCATCTGGTATGGATCAAATGAATATAAGCTTAAGTCAGAGAAGATGTTTTCCAATAACCTGGTGAGGATAATGGTATATTAGAAAAGTGTAATAGCAATTTTAAAAAAGGATAGTAAATTATATAATGAAAAAATATTAACCTATTAAGAAATTCATCCTTGTTGCCATAAGTGTTAAAATTTCACGCGCACAATCACACAATCAAAGTAACAAAAATAAAGAAAGAATGACACAAAGATTTAACAAGGTTTGATCAATGATGCCTATTTCCTCGGGTAAGAGCAGAGAGAGAATTTCACTATGAAGAAAAACGATACAGATAGATCCCCTTTTACAACCAAGTTTTATTTCCTTTACAGAAACAGGTCCATACGGCCCAAGCCCTTCACTTCCAACACAGATTTCCATTTTTATCCAATTTGAGTCACACCGCGAGCTTATCGGGTCAAGTCGTCATTTGAATCCACCGTAAATTCAAGACAAAATAATAACAAATCTTCCCCTTGGCTTGAATTCTCTTCTTCAACAAGAAAATCATCACTCTGTCTTGTACACAACCCTCGCAAGGGCACTACTCAGTACTGCACACACCAATCAAGTCTAGGCAGTGCCTAAACTTGTTAACTGGGACTGCCTTGGTCATCATATCAACTGGATTATCATATGTAGACACTTTCTTCACATCAACCATACCTTGTGATACAATGTCCTGAATAAAATGATGCCTAACATCAATATGCTTTGTATGCTCATGGTATATCTAGTTCTTGGTAAGATGAATGGCACTCTGACTATCACAAAACATTAAAGTCTTATCCTGAGCCAAACCAAGATCACTTACCAAACCCTGCAACCAAATAGCTTCCTTCACTGCTTCTGTAACAGCCATATATTCAGCCTTCGTGGTAGACAATGCAACAACAACTTGCAAAGTCGCCTTCCAGCTAATGGAACTTCCAGAAAGAGTAAAAACATAACCTGTCAGTGATCTCCTCTTATCTAAGTCCCCTGCATAGTATGAATCAACAT
>JANVCQ010242452.1:0-22228 GCA_025531925.1 Erythroxylum plowmanianum
TACCCCGTTAGGCGACGGGCGTATAGCAACCACATGCGAGTGAGAAAAGAGGTCGGGATCAGTTCGCGTCTGCATTACTGTCTAAAAGAAAATTGTACTTTCTGAATTTTTTGTACAAATGATTGGGTCTTGTTGTAAAGTCAACAGACTAAATTATATTGTAGTTACCAAAGGGCCCTCGTGGTCATTGAACTCGTCGATGATTATTTATGTACATTGTTTTTTGCATAATATAAATAAAGTATGTGAGTGTTTCAAAAAAAATTTATACTGAGTTTTGACTGAGTGATGTAGCACACCACCCTCACAGGGCACGGACTCGGATATCACCATCGATGTCAGGTTCGGGTCATGCGGGAGTGGGGTGTTACATTTCTGACATGGTCTTGATTATCATAGATTCTCTCAAGAGCTTTAAGTCCATTAACGATACTTTGAAATCATCCAAACATCTGATCAATAGACTCATCTTCTTTCATTTTGAACAGCTCATATTGATGTACAAGAATACTGATCTTGGACTCTTTCACCTGATTTGTGTCTTCATGTGCTATGGATAAAGTGCCCCACATCTCCTTTGCAGTTTTGCATCCATGAATTTTATCATATTCACTTCTGCTTAGAGCACAACTCATAAAGAACTTGGCCTTTGAGTTTAATTGAAATCTAACTTCCTGATCGACTGACCATCTGATATGAGGAATAGTATTTCCTTCATCATCTACTAGTATGTATGGTCCATTCTCGATGATATCCCAAAGATCAATGTGTGTGGATTCTATAAAGAGTCGCATCATGTCCTTCCAATAATGATAATCCTCACCATTGAATGTAGGAGGTCTTGTGACCGAGGCACCTTTAGCCATAAAAATATGTGATTCAGTTATGGATCTTGTTAATATAGAATTCACATAAAATATATGAAATACACAAGAAGGGGGGTTGAATTGTGTAATTTTTTTGAGAATACAAAAACTTTTGATATTTCTTGAAAAAAACTTTTTCAATTATCAAATGAATACTAAAGATATTATACTAAAGTAGCTACGTATTTGAATCGCAAGTAAGTTCTATCTATTTGTCTAACAATAAGAAAATTAAAGTGTAAGGTTAAAAAATAGATGCCACGAATTTATACTGGTTCACCCCAGACCTTGGGCTACATCCAGTCTTCAAAGTTCATCTGAGATTTCACTATACTTCTTCAACTTAACAAATATTCTTTCTTCCCTTCCAGATCCTCTTCAGATCTCTTACACAAAGTATTCTTTTTGCTATCTTAGCCTCTCCAAACTCTTAGCATTTTCTTTCTCTCACTAGGAAAGATATTGTGAGCTTTTTGTTACAGTAGTGTTTGCTTTCTTGTATCACACTTTGAATACAGAAATTTTATAAGTATGTAAAACTTGAAAGTTTAAAACTTCTACAAAAACTTGTTCAGACTTCGACTATGACTAGTATTTATAGCCTAAGTCTTCAACTGCTTCTTGAAAACTACTTCTTGTTTCTTGTAGAAACTGTTATTTAGTTGAGTTCTGTAACTAACTCCAACTAACTAACTGTCTGACATACTTGAGTATGTTCTTTTTTGTATAGTCTGTGTTTTGCTTCTTCTGTGATGATGTGTCGTCTATGTTTTGCTTGTTTTGTGATAACGTGTCGTTTTTGTTTTGCTTCTTCTGTGATGACGTGTCATCTGTGTTTTGCTTCTTTTGTGATGACGTGTCGTCTGTGTTTTGCTTCTTCTGTGATGACATATCGTCTGTGTTTTGTTTCTTCTGCGATGACGTGTCATTTGTGTTTTGCTTCTTCTGCGATGACGTGTCGTCTATGTTTTGCTTCTTTTGTGTTTTGTGCTTTGTCTGGGATGACTATATGATACTTTTATTTTTCTACACACTTAACACACTTATCAAAACAGTTCATTTATTTCTAATATTATTATTATTTGATTGTCACCAAAATTAATAGACGTGAAGTCTTCTTGAGTTAACAAGTATAAGTTTCATTATTTGATTCATGTATGGAGATTTGATATATAAGACATATTTTTTGGTCACATCGTGGATAAAGAGGGTTAAGCATGAACTATTCGAGAGAAAGTAAAAAGATCATCCTAGGTTATAAAACTATTAAGAAAGTTTATAAAATGAGTTAAAATATTCTTAGGTTATCTAAGGGATTTCAGTTTATTAACCTTTGAATAGGGTTTGTATATCACAAGAGATATTATAATCTAAAGAACTCTTATTGTCCTAAGAACTAGAATAATTCATTAAATCAAGGATGAAATTAAATATAGTAAATTCTTACGGGAGCATGGCCTAACTCTAGTTAATTCATGATTAATATAATCTTGAACATTACTTTTCCTTAGTATTATATTTTTTATTTGTTTTATTTTTCTTTATCTAATCATCTATAATTGTTGATTTAAGTTGTTAAGCTTGTGATAGTTAACCGATAATCCTCATGGAATTGACCCATACTCACCAACGTTAGCTACAATTATACTATTCGCGTGTGGTATGACAATAGAACACTATGATATCCTAATAGGTTCAGCCTATGTTTGTCAATAAACACGATCTTATGTTTTGGCCCATGGTGGTAGTGATTGTTTACGTAACAATTCCAAAATGATGGCTTAAGTAACACTGGAGCTCAATATAGTATCATAGTTAGGCTGTGTTGGACCAAAAATCTAGGGTTTCATGTTTTAAAGATAGAGGTGGCTAAAAAAATAGGCAAGTTTTGGAGCTGAAAAATTAATTAGGAGCCATCTAAAAGTAGTTCAAATTAAGAGAAGAGCAACCTTAATAGAAAAAATAAGAAATCTATCAAGTTTTTTAAAAAAATTCACAGGATCGAGAATTATGTGAATATTTTCTTTTTTAATTCTTTCTAATTTATTTTGATTTTTCTTTGTTTTATCATAAACTAATTAGGATATAGATCTAGGTGGGATGGCCTAAAACTGGATATTTTGAATTGATTCTTTAATTAATGAAATATTATATCTTTTTTTAGAGTTATTCATGATTATATTGAATTGAATTAGATTTTTTCTATTTGAATTTAACTTTAAACTTCATACAATGAGATCGAGATATATATATGGTTAGATCATAACATAAATAATGAAGATTGTATTAATTATTAGAGGTAGAACTACAAAATCTCTCTGGACTCTTAGGTTGCTTTAATTAGAAATAGATTCTAGTTAAATCAATTGAACGATGTGAACTGCATTCCTAGAGAGAGAATATAGTTTTAACTGAGAAATTTTTATTGGAGCTATAATTAATCATTAAATCAAGATAAATTCAAAATATAGGAAAAGGTTCTAAAGGAATTCTTACTTATTCATTAGCTGTTTCAATTTGATTTATTACTTTAATTTGATGATTTAAGAATAGTTTTATTTATTTTCTTCAAATCAATCACTCTCTTTATTATATTAAATAATAAAAGGTAATTATTACCAATAATTCCAATCCTTATGTGGTTAACACTTGACTCATTTAGCTATACTATAGAAAATAATAAATATACTTTCTTAGGTGATTGCTTTGGTATCTATTTATGTATTGGTTTTATTGATATAACATCATTCATCAATAATCAAATGTCAATATTGATTATCCACTTAAAACCAAAGTATTTAAGAAGAAACTCAAACACTTTAAGATTTTTTTAACTTTCTCTTAGGAAATATAGGCTTCAAAACATATAACTTCCTTCCAAAGAATTGTGTAATTAGCAATCTTATTCAATATGTGACTATACTAAATCAAGTCATTATTGTGAAGTTGAAAAAATAAACATAAAGTATCATTGCAAAAGTAATGTAATAAACTTAGTTTTGATTTTAATATGAACTTATTTTGATGTGAATGTTTGTTGTAATAGTTTTGAAAAACTTTTGTTGTACTGCTGTGAATTATTTTAAGAGAGATTTAGATCCAATGGTTAAGTCAAAGAAAACATGATTGTACCAAAGATGTTACACTGGAGGATTTGCTTATCCATTATCGCATGCCTTCAAATGACATAATATTTAAATTTGTGTGTACTAATAATAAAATACAATTATCTCACAATTCATATAATAAGAATATATTTTACCATAACTTGAAAGTCTCCCATTTAGGGTGTTCCAATCTTCAAACAATCATTACTTAAGCATTTAATTGTTAAAACTAGTCATTACAAGTTGTTCTCCTTGTATACTGGTCAATTGATAAAGCACAAATCGAGTGACTGACATTCATTATGTTTAGGAATAAAATTGATGTCTAGGTCAACTGACTTTCATTTGATTGATCTTAAACATAATTATAATAACAAGTTTTGTTGACTTCTCTTACTTGGTATTGACCTTAGTCAACTGAACCCACTCAATCTTTTCAAAACTTGGTCTTTTTTAAAACTTAAATTTTCAAAAAATATCTTGTTATCCTTATAGACTAAGTTAAAAAGTTTCTAAGACTAATTAAAATAAGAAAATAACTTAAGTCCTCTAAATATGCAAGGTTTGTTATTTCTTTGTAACTTTAGTCTTTAAACATCCTTAATTACTTGAAGTCAATCTTGCTCTTTTTTTAATGTTCAATTTTCGCTTAAATAACTTCATTAATGATTTACAATTTATTTGAACCTCTTTTAGGATTAAAAAACATTTGATATTTGGAGAATAAAATAAATGCTTATGATATGCCCCTTATCTTCACACTTTAAAAGAATATAAATATGCTCTCCTTGGATTCATGTCTTATCTTAATATTTGTTTATTTATTATGATGATAAATGTACTTTGTGATGATCAAATTGATTTCTTACATCTAATAGTTGATCTCATGATAAATTATGGAAAACCTTAACATATTATAATTGAATAGTTTATTTGCAATGAAATTTATTTTTTGTGATGATAAATGTACTTCATGATGATGAAATTGATTTCTTACATTTAGTAGTCGATCTCACTATAAATTATGGCAAACCTTAACATATTATAGTTTGAATAGTTTATTTGTAATGAAATTTATACTTCATTAGAAAATATTTTAAAAAAAGCCATTCATAATAAGCCATAATTGAATATTATAAGGAGATATATGAATTATATAAAGTCATTTTTTGTCTTGAAAAGTCATCTCAATATTGATTTGTATAGTTCAATTATACTATATATATACACTTAAATTTTACCTAAGTTCCTTTTTCATCTTAAGATATTTCTTGTGGCATAATTCCATTTTCATTGTATATTGATAATATCGTAATTGTTAAAGATGATGACTTTTTCTGGGGAAAATTTAAGGATGATAACTTTGATGCAATATCTCAAAGAATCTATATTATAGTAAGTAATTTGAGATGAAGTACTATAAATGTCTATTATTTTCTTTGCAATATAATCAACTTTTTCTTTGATAGCTACCTCCTTTTTCAAATGAACGGCACATATAATTTATTATCTTGTATCGAACTTTTTTGATAGAGAAGTAGTTTAGGTGATATTTTGTCTTCTTAATTGGTGGATGATCTTATCTTATCAATCTTTTATGACTCACTGCATCTTTATTTATGTTGTTCATCTTGTGCAATGTATGTTTTCACTATTTTCTGTATATTTTTCTACCACTTGAGTTACATCAAAGGAATTGTATTATTTTTATATGGATAAATGTATGAATATATCCTTAAAAATTCTTTAAAAATTTAAATAAATTCCTAAAATTTTGATATTTATGAATTGACACTTGATGTTACATCTATTTATAAAACAAAAGTTTTAGGCAAAGTTAATTAACTATGGCAAAGTTAGTGTAGGAGCATACTCCTAAATCAAGAAAAATATTAAGGTCCACTATTAAAATTCATATAAATAATAATTGTTTTCTAAATAGATGTTATTACTAAAGATTCACTTATAAATTATGAAATATTAAGTGCTTAATTAGATTCTCGTAAAATATTAAAGTTAATTCGTCTTCATTTTTATTTCCTCCCAGTAAAGATAGTCTTGTTCAATCTTTTTCTCTATTATATGTTGTAATCTGGTGTAGTGGCAACTACATTGCACATGACTCTTCTATTTGGAGTCACTATGGCACAAAAATGCTTTTGACAATAGAAAAAATGTAGCTATAAGTATAATTATCGTTATAAAAAGGAGCGCTACAATAAGTATAAGGCAACAAAAATTTTTTTTTTCGAAACAAAATAAAAATGTTGCTTTAAGTTTTGACTAAGGCTACACATTAGTTTCAAACTATAACAACAATGTTATATAGCACTTTAATTCTTTTTAGGCAAAATGTTAATAAGGCAACAAAGTGAATTGTTTTAGGCAATAATTTGTAACAATAAAAGAAACAACTTATTCTTCTGTTACCAATAATATTTAACTTAAAAGCAAACTCTTGTCATTACATAGTTAACATCCATATATACATTAAAAGTAATATTTAGATATTAATGTGCGTCTTAATTATGTACATATGTACTATTAAATGTAAACTTGTATATAATAAAAAAAAGTACATTTATACATAATCATTATTTCATAAAGACTTGTAAAATTTAACATTTAACATATTCAAAATACAAAAACAACTTACATGTGTTTTATTATTACGAAACACAAAAGCAAATTCTACAATCCTCAATGATTGTAAGAAAAACTGCATGTCCTTTAATAACTCTTCCTCATTTATAGAATTCGAAGTCGGTGCGCTTTGACTTTGTAATCTTTCTCAAAGTCTTTTGGAAGTATAACGTTATACAACAAAAATCATTCAGCTTTTCACTTTTGTCTCCATGTTCTTCTTATTATAAGTTTTTGGATGAATGAGTTCCTTTGTGTTGGTTGTGAATTCTTACATCTCTTTCTGATCTATTTCAATACAATCTACTAATGAGCTACTCTCACTGAGAGAGCTAGAATCACCATTTTCCATGGTGTTGGCAGAAAGAAGCTAACAAAATTATTCTAAATTATCCTAACTAATTTATTGGAAGTATCTAAAGTGTTAACAAATGAAAATATTGGAGAAAAACATTCTTATGGTTCTAAAAATTCAATAATGAAGCAATGACTCTAGCTATCTTCTCAATCCAGTCCATTTGGTACACTAAATTCTCTACCTGTGTTTCAAGCAAAAGATATGAACTGTTGAAATGCTATTCCACTAGGACCAAACTCTAGCTCTAAACTATATACAAAAAATCAACATTACTGTCATAAAAGTACCTGCAAAATGTAGACTTTCACTAGTGAAATTATTCTGAAGCAAACCCTTAAATCTATTTGGTCTACATCAACATTAATTGTAGATGTTAATGGGCTTACAGTATGACATGTAATAGATTTTTCATCATGTAGTGGGAAGAATGAATTGCCTCATCAGATTGCAGTAGGAAGGTGGCATTGTAAGCTTAAAGGGGAAAATGACATGGTTAACGAAAGGCTCCATCTGATTTAATAGTTTATAACCCTGAAAAGATCATGAATATGGGTTGAGGACTAAGCACTATCAAGCATCAAGCAAGTTATCATCACATGATCATAGGGAATACTTGCTTAAAGAGTTAAAGATAAGCATCCATTGTCCCACTGACAGCTTCTAAAAATTCATGTCTCTTCTTGGCCTCAACAACAGAAAGTGCATTAACCTAGATACAAAAATCTCCCCCATATATACTTCTAGATTAATGAATTGAAATTTTATGTAGATTGCGTAACTTTATCTGAATAACTTACTAAATTAAAGCATGTTTGTTCAAATGTGGATCTTGCACTATTCAATTCCTAGAATATCTCTAAAGAAATCTAACAATATCATTGAAGAGTTTGTTGAAGTTAGAAGTAGGTGCTATAGGAAATACCTCTTATATGATAACAACTATATACATTCGTATGCTTTTTCTCAAAAAGAAAAGCTTATCTCGTGCTTGCAATACAACTTGACATTGTCATTAAGTGTTTGACCAAGTAGACATTCACTAGAAACAACTCTAAGATCTTTAAACAACAATCCACGAGATGCTAATTTGTAACAAGAAACTCCAAAAAAAATAATTAGTAGTTGTAGCTTTGCTTGGTAATGGCAGATCATCTTACCTTCACAAGAATGAGGAAATTGCACAGTCAAAAATGACTTGTCTATGTAACTATTCATTTTTATGTTTTTTTTGAAGTTTCTACATAACTTAATTAAGTAGATCTTCTTTGTCAATAAATGATGCAGTAAGCAACAATAAATATAGTACCCACCTAATCATTTGCCAATGAAGCTTTATCAAAACACTTTCGTACTTACTAAAATAATATGGGATCACTCATAGTTAATAGTCATGACATTTTACAAAAACACAAGGTAAACAAAAGCATAGCAAACAACTAAGACAGAAAGTTCACAAGAAGCACTTAGTATCTATCAATTAAAATCTTTAAGAACTTTCTTTGAAGTTGCATATTCATATTTTTCATTATAGTTACTTAAAGAATGTCAAAACATTTGATAGTCAGATAAGTGATTGAATTACCATTTCAGCTAATTTGTGTACCTTTTTCTTAACAGGACAAAGGAAGTGCCTTTAAGAGAGAAACTCTTCTTCTCAAATATACTCATAATTTCACCAACCTGAAACACACCAAATTATAATAAAAGGTCTAAGAACTTATGAATTAACATCCAATCTTTCCCAAATCCATATCAGATTAAACATTTATAAACTCATAAAGAACCAAAGAATCAAATTACGAACTACTAAACTTGTAGGCCCCCAAATTTTTTCTCTAGTTAAGCATGATTTGAATGAATTATGAGGTCTTTATGGGATTATTTTGTGGGGTTAATTATTATGTTAATGTTAGTAAGATTGTATGACATAGTTTAAATTGAATTAAACTATTAAGGAAGTAAGAATGTTCTAGGGCATTTTTGGCAGTTCACTTAAGTTTGGAATACTTAAGACTTTAAAGGAAGGGTATAAGTGAAAGAAGAATAGTTTTCTTGTATAAAAAGAAGGAAGAAAACAAAAATTAAAGAGAAAAAGAGAAAGTGTCATAGGGAAGAAGAGAAGGAGATAAAGAAGAGAAAACAAGCTAGGGTTTCAGGATGTTTGAAGATTTTGAAGCTAAACAAGTAAGTATAAACATTAACCCTTCTTGATTTGTTGGATGAAGCATATTTAGTGATATATGTAGGAAGTTGTTAATGATTGTATATGTAAATGTTCTCTTTTTGGGTTAATGATCAAAGATAGACCATGAATTGGTTTGTGAATGATATTGAGTTGAAATGAAGTTGCAAATGAAGTAGAAAGAATGATTTTTGTATAAGATGTGTTAGGTGTAAGATGTTGGGGGTGAGGAATCTAGAAAAATTTGGGAAGACGAGATGAGTTTCTATCAAAGTTCACCACAGTGAAGTCCCCATGGTTCATCGTGGCCAACTCTGAAGTCCGTCGCGGTCAACCTGTAGGAAATTAAAGTTCGTCGCGACGAAGTTTTCTCTGCATAACTTGAACATACTTTGATATTTTAGGCGTAACTTTTTGTCTAGTTGTCTAAATGTGATGATTTTTGATCTGGAGTAAACTATAGACATAGATATACAAATTGTATGATGAAGTGGAGTTTTAGTTCAGTCTCTAAGGTTTTCAATTTTTGAATGGAAGTTGAACACAAAATGTTGTTTTAGTATGAAAATGGCCTGAAAATGTTTGGGCTATAAAATTTAGATTGCTGAACCAAATTGAATGATTTTGCTGTCATTAGAAACTTTAAACAATGAGGAACATTTTTTTAGAAGGAATTGTTAATAAATTTTGCCATTTACCTGATCTGAATGATCATGTAAAATTGACCCAAAGGTTTGGACTTTTGGAAGAGTTTGAGTATTTAGAATTGATCTTAGTGATTATGCTATATATGGGTCCTCAAATTGTATTCCTATTGAATGGGAATTTTTTTCATTAATAAAAGGAATCAAAGAAGGCAAGAGCAGCAAGAGGAAAGACATCCTTAGGCCAATTTCTTATGCAAGGAATTCAAGGTGGGTACATGTTTATAATAGAGTAAATAAGTCCCTAATATTTTCTTTGAATCAAGGAAGTTCATGATTTAAATTGCATCATAAGTGTTGCATTTATTACTTCTTGAATGAATTGAGAAATTGTTATATGTTGATATATCAATTGTGTGGATGATTTATGAAAAGACTTTAAAAATGATTTCTTTTTAAAGAAAGTAAAATGTTTATGAAATTATGTTTTTAGAAATGAGTTTCGAAATATCTTAAGTACATGAAAAACAAGTTTAAAAAATGTTCCATTTTGGGCAACAAGTTATGAGATACATGTTATTGGGTTTGGTTTGGTCCATTCTATGTGTCAAGTGAATTTCGACTAAAGGCTTCTCCCACCTACCTGTTAATAGCATGGAGCTCCTTTATGGACTCCCTCATATTTACGACTACACAAAACCATTATGTAGGGTTGTGTTAGTTCATTATGTTCACGACTACACAGGAACATTATATAGCAATGTGTTAGTTCATTTTGTTTATGGACCTCCCAAACTACTCAAAAAATGTGGCTCCTAGGACCACCAGATCAGAGATTGTCCTGCTACCTTGGGAGCTTAGTCTGGTGTGAGTAGGCAATCTAGGAGTGATGCTACGGTCCAGCAGATTAGAGGTAGTGGATCTGGACAGAGAGGCCGAGGTAGAGGCAAAGTGAGCTCTAAGAGTTCTTCCATAAGGACTGAAGGGTGGGGCAACTGACACTGTCCCAAGCCCGGGTCTATGTTATGACCAGGCAGGAGGCTCAGGACTTACCAGATATGGTTGTAGGTGGCATTTGCACTGCTAGATCCAAGATCCACATACTCCTTTATCACACCACATTTGGCTTGTAGGCTGCATTGTAATAGGGGATTGCTACAAAATGGGCTAGATTTGAGTACACCTTTAGGTAGTACTACTGTCAAAGGAGAGATCTACAAGGGGTGTTTAATCAGGAATGATCAAGTAGAATTGGAGGCAGATCTAATTATATTATAGCTGAGAGAAATAGAGGTTATCTTAGGCATGGATTGGCTCACTACTTATAGGGCTATTATGAACTGCTACACCAAAGGTGTAGTACTAAAATCTCCTGGTCAACCAAGGGCAATATTCGGAGGAATTAGTCAAGCAGTGCCAGCTAGGATGATATCCTTCATAAGTGCACTGAGGTTGATGAAGGGAGGATGTGAGGCTTATCTGGCCCACGTCATTGATACTAAAGCAAAGCATAGTGTACAGGACAACCCCATGTTTAGGGAATTTCTAGATATGTTTCGCGATGAGCTACCTACTTTACCACCAGATCGGGAAATGGAGTTCACGATTGATCTAGTTCTAGGTGTTGCTCCTATATCTATTCCTCCATATAGGATGATACCTGTGGAACTGAAGGAGCTGAAGGCTTAGCTTCAGGAGTTGTTGGAAAATGGTTTTATTAGACCCAATGTTTCACCTTGTGGAGCTCCAGTACTGTTTGTAAAGAAAAAGGATGGGACTTTGAGGCTATGCATCGATTATAGGCAGCTGAATCGAGTGATAGTGAAGAACAAGTACTCGTTGCCTAGAATTGATGATTTATTTGATCAGTTGTAAGGAGCTCAGATATTTACTAAATTGGACTTGAGGTCAGGGTACTATCAGATAAAGATAGTAGAGGTTGATGTACCTAAGAGTGCATTCAGGAGTAGGTATGGGCATTTTGAGTTTCTAATGATGTCATTTGGGCTAACTAATGCCTCAGTAGCTTTTATGGCCTTGATGAATAAGATGTTGCAGCCTTACCTAGATTGATTCGTGATTGTGTTCATTGATGATATCTTGGTGTATTCAAATGGAAGAAAAGAGCATGCTTGGAATCTAAGAGTCATTTTACAGATCACGAGAGAGAAGCAATTGTATGCCAAATTCAGTAAGTGTGAATTTTGGCTGGATCAGGTTGTGTTTCTGGGACATATAGTGACTGGAGATGGCATACAGGTGGATCCAAAGAAGATTGAGGCAGTAATGAATTGGGAAGCTCCAAAAAATGTGTTAAAGATTCAAAGTTTCCTAGGATTGACTGGGTATTACCGGAGGTTTATTGAGTGGTTTTCTCTAATCTCAGCCCCTCTGACAAAGCTTCTGAGGAAGAATGTAGTATTCAGATGAAACTAGGAGTGTCAAAAAAGTTTTGAGGAGCTAAAACATCGGTTGACTACTGCATCGGTGTTGACTATTCCATCAGAGAATGGAGGATATGTGGTGTATAGTGATGCTTCGCATCAAGGATTGGGATGTTTATTGATGCAGCATAGCAAGGGGATTGCCTATGCATTGAGACAATTAAGGTCTCATAAGATCAACTATCCGGTACATGATTTAGAGCTAGCTACAGTTGTCTTTGCTCTAAAGATTTGGAGACATTATTTGTATAGAGAGACTTTCCAGATATACGTAGATCATAAGAGTTTGAGATATCTTCCAAGTCAAAGAGAGTTGAACTTAAGGCAGAGGAGATAGATTGAGTTACTAAAGGATTATGATTGTACTATTGAGTACCACCCGGGGAAAGCTAATGTGTTGGCAGATGCTTTGAGCAGAAAGTCTAATATCAGTACAGCTCAGATTCAGTTATCGAGGCTATATAATTTGATACACTTGAGAGCTCTAAATTTGGATTTAAATCTGGAGCAGGATAGGCCTTGATTGCTACATTAAAAATTAGCCCGATGTTACATGATAGGATTAGAAGAGTAAAAAGTAAAGATCCTGATATGGTCAAGCTTATGGAGAAAGTGAAGGTGAACCCAGATTCTGAGTTTGAGTTGAGGGATGAGGCACTATAGTTAAGATAGAGACTGTGTGTGCCTAATGTGGATGATCTGAGGAAGGACATTCTTCAGGAAGCCCATATGGCTGCCTATGCTATGCATCCTGGTACTACCAAGATGTGTAACACACTGAAGCAGCATTTTTGGTGGCTAGGACTGAAGAAACAATTGGCAGAATATGTAGCTAGATGTTGACTTGCCAGCAAGTTAAAGCTAAGCACCAGGCTCCAGTAGCGAAGCTCCATTCATTGGACTTCATTGGGACTACCTAAGACTCCGAGGCAGCATGATGCTATATGGGTCATAGTGGATCGGTTGACTAAATTGGCCCACTTCTTAACAGTGAGAGAGAATAACCCACTTGATCAGTTAGCCCAGAGATATGTGAATAAGGTGGTGAGACTATATAGGGTTCCAGTGTTCATAGTATTGGACCGAGATCCTAGATTTACCTCAAGATTTTGGAAGAGCTTGTAGTCTACTATGAGCACTAAGTTGAACTTCAGTACAGCATTTCATCCTCAGACAGATGGACAGAGTGAGAGGACAATCAAATCTGTTGAGGATATGCTTAGAGCTTGTGTATTGGAGTTTAGAGGAGCTTAGGATCAATATATGGCATTGATAGAGTTTGACTACAACAACCATTAGCACAGTAGTATTAGAATGGCATAGTATGAGGCACTGTATGGTAGAAAATGTCAGTCGTCACTATATTGGGATGAAGAGGACTTAAGGCCCAGAGTTGATACAAGATACAGTGGATAAGGTGAAATTGATCTGAAGCTAAATCAAAGCAGCTTAGGATAGATAGAAGAGTTATATGGATCAACACTAATGGGATATAGAGTATAGCATGGGAGACAAAGTATTCCTAAGAGTGTAACCTTGGAGTGGAGTTTTGAGATTGGTAAAAAGGGCAAGTTGAGCCCTAGGTACATTGGTCCTTATGAGATCATTGAAAGGATTGGACCTTTGGCCTATAAGTTGGCTTTACCGAATGAGATGTCTCAATTGCATAATGTGTTTCATATGAGTATGCTCTGAAGATACCGAATGGATCCGACACATGTGATACCAACTCAGGAGATTGAGATTGCTAGTAATTTAAGCTATGTTGAGGAGTCGATCAAGATTATGGGATCACAAATCAAGAAGTTGAGGAATAGAGTCATTCCATAGGTGCAAGTCCTCTAGAGGAATCACTCAACTGAGGAAGCAACATGGGAGACAGAGGAGCTTATGAGGAGACAGTATCCCCACCTATTCAAGCAAACAGGTAAGAATTTTGAGAATGAAATTTCTTTAAGGAGGGGAGAGTTGTAACATCCCATTACATGTGGGAAGGTTAGAATAGTAAATATGAGTGATCGATGAGAGCTTAGAAATGCATTTTCATGCTCATGCATAATATGTCATACACATACACATAAATAGTGAACTTTTCTGCACATGAAAATAATTGTGCATGCATTCATGAACAATTTCGGGTATAATTAGATGAGTTGTGTTATTTTTGAGAAATTGCAATTATTAATATTGGAAATATTATTGATTAGTGGAATTGTTGTAATTGTAAATTTTGGTGAAATTAGGAATAATATTTGGAATTCTTGGAAAATAGGAAATAGGAATCAATAATATTTGGAGATAACTGGATTGTAAAGATGGGAGTTAAAGAGATTAGTCCAAAAGGAACTAAGTTAGAATTAGACCTTAGAAAAGTGACAAGTGTCACTTAATAAGTTTCTTAAATAATTTGTTAAAAAGTAAGTAGTGTTGTTTAGAGTGAGTTTATCTGAGAGTTGAAAAGGGGTTAGTGTTATTTCCTAGGTTTCCATCTCTTTCGTAGCAACCCCCTTCAAATTTTCTTCAAATACACGAAGTTTCTCATCAAAATCCTTCTGAGGGATTTCCTTTCTTTGCCTCATCCCATGCCTCTACCATATTGCTATTTGCCTTTTTACCTAAGAAAAACCAAAGGTTGGTCAGCTTATATAGTGAATACGTGATTCTTGCATGGAGTTGGGGCTTGAAGATAGTTGAAGCTTTTGGAGTTTTCAATAAGTAGTGAATAAATTTTTAGAGTTGTGGATTTATGAAATAAATTGGTGAATTACTGTTAGTTGCATGGATTATGGCACTTACTTATATATGTTCATGAACACTGTGGATGAGATGAAAAAATTTAGTTATAGTGTTAATTTAGTTTGTGGTGGATTGTTAATGATTAGGTGATATGAAAATGGTTTTTGGAGTTGAAATAGCAATGAAATGATGTATAGGATTAGTGTAGAAAATTAGATATGAAAAGGTGATATGTGCTCTGTTCTTTGTTGTTCATGTTTATATATATATAAGTGTATACATGAGTTGATGAAAGCTTTACAAATGATCAAGAAAATCATTTTTGAGTTGACAAGCAATTGTGAAATGATTGAGATGGGAATGAGTGTAAAAATGAAGGTTGAGAGGAAAATATGGAATAGGACAAAAGTTGATAATGCAGTGAATGGTGTATGGAAGAGCATAGAGAGTTCACTCATTGATTTTTGTTGTTTTTGGTGTTTTCGATGGAACTTAGTTGAATTTGCATTTTTAGAGGTAGTGTGAATTTGTGGTGAATGATTTGATTGAATGGAGTAAAAAGGCTAGTATTAATAAACTAAAGTGTTGGATGTTTGTGAAAGAGAATCTGGAAATTCTAGGAATGAATAGTAGAGAGTTAAAATTTGATCTGAAAATTTCATGAATTTACTGTACTGATCTAGAGGGTTTTTAACAAATTTGTCTTCATGGAATTGTAGATATTTCTTTAAGCTTTCCATTGATATAAAGTTTGTAATTTTTGGAGTTTTGGATCAAAAATTATGGAGTTTGGAAGTTGAGTTTGTGGATTTTATCGTGGTTTGGAACAATCTGTAGTGTTTTTAGTATAACTTACAAAATACTGAACCAAATTGCACAAAATTGGTGTCATTAGAAACTTGAGACAAAAGGAACAATTTTTTAGAAGAAAGTTTGGCCTAAATCTTTCGTTTTCATTGTCAAAATGATAAGGTAAAAGTGACTCGAAAGTTTATTTTAGGAAGAGTTGGAAAAATAGGTAATATGAAGAAGAAGGATTCACAGGTCCACTGAAGTATCGTAGTCGTGCATGTGCATGATCACGACATCATAAAATCACCCAAAATTTCACGGTCATGCATGTGCATGATCACGACTTTACAGGACCACCTGAGTATCGCGATCGTGCATATACACGATCACGACTTCCCTGTTTATCCAAAGGAGGTTATTTTCTGAACATACTTTGATCTTTTTGTTATAACTTCTTCATACGATGTCCCAATGACTTGATTCTTAAGCCAATAGATTCCTAACACATTTTCTACCTCTTCACAAAAATTGGTAGCATTTTTATTAGATTTGAAAAAGATTGATTGAATGAAAGAGAGGGAATCTGTTGGAATAGTGAACTGGTGTTATTTTACTGAAAATACTTCAGTGTTTTGATTATATTTTGACCTATAGGATTCCAAATTTTTAATTTTGAGTAAACTAGAGAATAGGGATATAAATCATATGAAGAAGTCTAATTGTGATTCAGTTTCTAAGATGTTTAATTTCTGGATGGAAGTAGTGTATAGTATACTGTTTTTAATATGAACAGCCCAAAAATGTTTGTGACTTATCTTCCAAGTTACTGAACCAAATTGAGTGATTTTGGTGTCAATAGAAACATAAGACATAGAGGAACACTTTTCTAGGAGATAGTATGACCAAATTACTTTAGTTTCACCTTCTGATTGAACGTGAATAGCATACCTGAAAGTGTATCTTGGAAAAATCTAAAGTGATTCAATGAGAAATGAATTGTGAATTTAATGGTGTTAATGAGGCATAAACCTAAGTATAAATTACAAGTAGATGAGTTTTGATATGAAAATGATTTTTTGATGAAACTGATGGAATGATACCCAGGATTTTTATGAACATGCATCGTACATATTTCATTTCATACATGTGCATTATTAAATACTTATGATTGTGCAAATTGTGATATATGTGTATGTTGTTTGTTATAGAGAAGCAACTGTAACGTCAACCTCTAGACGTTGCCAGAACTTCTAGACATTAGCTTTGAGAGCAACCTGTGAGTAACCTAGATGGTCTTACTTAATTACTTGTTTGTTTAAATTCTGTTATAAGTGATTGAATGAATGTGTTTTGATTGTTGATTCTGGATAATGAAGGTCTGATGACTGTGATATTGGAATGGGATACCGAAGTGGTATTTGTATGTGAATGTGATGACCTATGTTCTTTATAAAATTATTGATTGAGATAAATGCATTCCATATATGAATGCACAATCAGATAATGGGAGTTATGACCAGACTAGCCACTAATCAGAGCTTAAAACTCAACGTGTGAAAAGAGCCTCGAGCTCAGACAGTGATTAAGAGCCTAAGGCTCACTATGTATAATGAACCGTATATCCTCCTCGGATGAGGGACAATTAGTCATGAGCTCGATATCCAAAATGGATATGGGACAGTTTCGGCACTCGGTCACAACAAAGTAATAATTGGAAAAGTGTCTCATAAGCATTCCATATGCATTTTGATAAGTATGTTTGATTGATTGAAATGAGTAATTGCCTATGCTTGAGTGAAAATGTGTTACATGACCAATTATGCAAAAATGTGATTATATGCTATGTGAAATGATGTGTTGCATGAATTGAGTGAACCATCAATGATGGTTACCTCACTGAGTTCACAAAACTCACCAAAATTGCAAAGTTGACTTTTCAGGACCGAGAGACGACTCTAGCTGCTGAGAGGCTCTACTAGCCATGTAGATTGTGGTTTGGCAAGAGAAGTCATGGCTCAAAGGTCTGTCAGCTAGATTTTAGGGACAGATTAGATAGACTTTGTATATTTTCCTCTTTCATGTAGTACTTTTGTATAAGGTTTTGATGATGTACATATTGTAAGTGTTGAAAGATACAATGTAGACTTTCGTTTTTGTGAAGTGAAATGAGGAAAAAGTTGGTTTTAAAATAGTGTGATTTTCTTATGATGCTTTATAAGTGAATAATGATATGATGCCATATGAAGTGAATGTAATGATCGAACGTAACTTGCCCTTATCGTAGGATATGTACCAGAATGACTTTCGGGCGTGTCGGTTTGTACCCTACAGTAAGGGGACGCTACATTTGGGTGGTATTAGAGCATGGTTTGACATCTGTTGGGACATATAGAATGTTAAACAAGAAATATCATGAGAAATGTAGATAATGATTAAAGTTATTGTTTGTTATAGGTCATCTGCTCTAGGTGATTAGAATGATCAACAGCTGACCAATGATCAGTAGGAGCTAGTAGGGAGTCCTAGGTACCTCGATCTGAGGAGATGCCTCCAAGAGTTTCTGAAAGAAGGGAAAGGAGGTATGATAGACTGCGAAAGCAGGGAGTTATGGACTTATATAGCAGCATGGACCCTACTGAAGCCAAGGGATGATTGGAAGGACTGAGAGGGTTTTTGATCAGATCGATTGCGAGCCTGATAAGAGGTTCGATTATGTAATATCCTTACTGTAGGTCCCAGCTTACCAGTGGTGGAAGACTGTCCTAGGAAATACCACCAGGCCTTGCCAATTGAAGCAGGAAGACTTTCTGAGGGTCTTCAGAGATAATTACATGCCCAAGATCTATTTGGACATGTAGATGAAGGAGTTTTTGGAATTGAAGCAGACTAGGATGTCAGTGGCTGAATATGAGGCTCAATTTAATGAGTTGATGGGTTATGCTACTTCTTTGATCCCTATAGAAGAAGACAAGTGTAGGAGGTTTGAGAATGGACTCAATATGGAGATCAGAATGAGGTTGGCACTTTCAGATCTAGGTACCTTTATTGAGTTGAGAGTTGCTTTGATTAGAATTGAACAACTACTAAGAGAGAGACAATCAAAGACTAGACAAGGGTCTAGAATGAAGAGGTCTAGTGAGGGTCAGAGTGGTTCTGGCAAAAGATTCAGTAAGCGCCAAAACAGAGCATTCAGACCACCAGGTTGATCCAAGCAGTCAGAATCTGGGCAGAGGGGTAGATTTTCACATACTGGAAGTAAAGGGGTACAGTACAGAGTCAGTTTCCAGTATGTGAGCACTGTGAGAGGAGGCATGGTAGTGAGTGTTGGAGGCTAACTAGAGCTTGCCTCAAATACGGCTCCTTAGACCATCAGATCAAATATTGTCCTGCTACCTTGGGAGCTCAGTCTGGTATGAGTGGGCGATCTGGGAGTGATGCTATAGTCCAGCAAAGCAGAGGTAGTGGATCTGGATAGAGAGGTCGAGGTAGAGGCATAGTGAGCTCTAGGAGTTCTTCTATAAGGACTAAGGGGCAGGGCAGTCGACCACAGTCCCAGGCCCGAGTCTATGCTATGACTAGGCAGGAGGCTCAAGACTTACCAGATGTGGTTGCAGGTGCGTTTCTCATTTATGACTTTGAGTCATTTGCACTACTAGATCCAAGATCCACACACTCCTTTATCACACCACATTTGACATGTAAGTTACATTGTGATAGGCAGTTGCTATAGTATGGGCTAGAGGTGAGTATACCTATAGGTAGTACTACTGTTATAGGAGAGGTCTAGAAGGGGTGCTTGATTAGGATTGATCAAGCAGAATTGGAGGCAGATCTGATTGTATTACAGCTGAGAGAGATAGAGGTTATCCTAGGCATGGATTGGCTCACTACTTATAGGGCTATCATGAACTGCTACACCAAGGAGGTAGTACTAGAATCTCCTACTCAACCGAGGGCAGTATTAAGAGGAGTTAGTCAAGCAATGTCAGCCATGATGATATCCTTCATGAGTGCACTAAGGTTGATACAGGGAGGATGTGAGGCTTATCTAGCCCACATCATTAATACTAGAGCAGAGTAGAGTGTACAGGACATCCCCTTGGTTAGGGAATTCCTAGATGTGTTTCTCGATGAGCTACCTGGTTTACCACTAGATTTGGAAATGGAGTTCACGATTGATCTAGTTCTAGGTGCTACTCCTATAGCTATTCCTAAAATATAGGATGGCACTTATGGAATTGAAGGAGTTGAAGGCTCAGCTTCAAGAGTTGTTGGAAAAGGGTTTTAATAGACCTAGTGTTTCACCTTGGGGAGCTCCAGTGCTGTTTGTGAAAAAGAAGGGTGGGACTTTGAGGCTATGCATCGATTGTAGGCAACTGAATCGGGTGACAGTGAAGAGCAAGTACCCGTTGCCTAGAATTGATGATTTGCTTGATCAGTTGCAGGGAGCTCAGGTATTTACTAAATTAGCCTTGAGGTTCGGGTACTATCAGCTGAAGATAGCAGAGGTTGATGTACCTAAGAGTGCATTTAGGAGCAGGTATAGTCACTATGAGTTTCTAGTGATGTCGTTTAGGTTGACAAATGCCCCGGTAACTTTTATGACCTTGATGAATAAGGTGTTTCAGCCTTACCTAGATTGATTTATCATTGTGTTCATTAATGATATCTTGGTGTATTCGAAGGGCAGAAAAGAGCATGCCGAGCATCTGAGAGTCATTTTACAGATCATGAGAGAGAAGCAGTTATATGCCAAATTCAGTAAGTGTGAATTTTGGCTAGATCAAGTTGTATTTCTACGACATATAGTGACTGGAGATGGCATATAGGTGGATTCAAAGAAGATTGAGGCAGTGATGAATTAGGAAGCTCTGAGAAATGTGTTAGAGATCCGAAGCTTTCTAGGATTGGCTGGGTATTACCAGAGGTTTGTTGTGGGGTTTTCTCTTATCTTAACCCCTTTGACAAACCTTCTGATGAAGAATGTAGAGTTTAAATGGAATGAGGAGTGTCATAAAAGCTTTGAGGAGTTGAAACATCAGTTGACTAATGCACTGGTGTTGACTATTCCATCGAGGAATGGTGGATATGTGGTGTATAGTGATGCTTCGCATCAAGAACTGGGATGTGTATTGATGCAGTATGTCAAGGTGATTGCCTATGCATCAAGACAATTAAGGTCTCACAAGAACAACTATTTGGTACATGGTTTAGAGCTAGCTATAGTTGTCTTTGCTCTAAAGATTTGGAGACATTATTTGTATGGAGAGACTTTCCAAATATACACAGATCATAAAAGTTTGAGATATCTGTTGAGTCAGATGGAGTTGAACTTGAGGCAAAGGAGATGGTTCGAGTTACTAAAGGATTATGATTGTACTATTGAGTACCACCTGGGAAAAGCTAATGTGGTGGCAGATGCTTTGAGTAAGAAGTCTAATATCAATGCAGCTTAGATTCACTTATCGAGGCTACATAATTTGATACACTTGAGAGCTCTGAATGTGGAGTTAAATCTGGACCAGGATAGGGCCTTGATTGCTACATTGAAACTTAGGCCGATGTTATATGATAGGATCAGAAGAGTACAAAGCAAAGATCCTGATATGGTTAAGCTTATGGAGAAAGTGAAGGTAAACTTAGATTCTGAGTTTGAGTTGAGGGATGAGGCACTATGGTTGAGATAGAGGTTGTGTGTGCCTAATGTGGATGATCTGAGGAAGGAGATTCTTGAGGAAGCCCATATGGCTGCTTATGCTATGCATCCTGGTACTACCAAGATGTATAACACACTGAAGCAGCATTTCTGGAGGCCAGGAATGAAGAAACAAATGGCAGAATATGTAGCTAGATGTATGACTTGCTAGCAAGTTAAAGCTGAGCACCAGGATCTAGTAGGAAAGCTCCATTCATTACCCATTCTGGAGTGGAAATGGGAATGGATTACTATGGACTTCATCATGGGACTGCCTAAGACTTCGAGGCAGCATGATGCTATATGGTTCATAGTGGACCGGTTGACTAAATCGATCCACTTCTTAGCAATGAGAGAAAATAACTCACTTGATCAGTTAGCCCAGAGATAAGTGAATGAGGTGGTGAGACTACATGGGGTTCTAGTATCCATAGCATCAGACTGGGATCCCAAATTTACTTCGAAGTTTTGGAAGAGCTTGCAATCTGCTATGGGCACTAACTTGAACTTCAGTATAGCATTTCATCCTCAGACAGATGGATAAAGTGAAAGGACAATCAAAACTATTGAGGATATGCTCAGAGCTTGTGTATTGGAGTTTATGTTGGATCGGAAAAAGAAAACATGCTTTGTTTGGAAAAACGGTAGATTTCAAAACTTTTAAGAAATCATTACTTACAGCGAAAGCAACAAATCCAAATCAACATGCCAATCCATACATGATATGGTATAAGGATAATAAAATATAAACAAGATCAGGA
>JANVCQ010243066.1:0-22214 GCA_025531925.1 Erythroxylum plowmanianum
TAAAGCGAAAGACACAGCCTTGCACGAGGCGGTTCGATACAATCACATTGATGTGGTGGTGGCATTGACAAAAGGAATCCTTAATGTACCATATGATGCAAATCTGGACGGAGAAAGTCCTCTTTATCTGGCAGTGGAGAGGGGATATAAAGATGTTATAGACGCAATGTTGAAGGAACCCTCCTCATGGGCTCATGGAGGTCCTAATGGTGGAACAACACTGCATGCTGCTGTACTTCAGAACAATGAAGGTAGACATAATAAGGCTATGTTGCTAGTTTTTGATTTTGGGAGATTAATAAACCCTTTTCTCAGATACAAAATCTTTTTTAAAGAAAAATAAATATTTAGTTGTAAAATAAAAAAATGTTTTTTAAAATATATATGACTTTTTTGACAGACAAAATACAGCTTTTTAAAAGGCCCAAATTTGAAACTTCTAAAAAAAAAACCTCTCAAATAACTTTTTCAAGTAAATTTTTTAGATCAATTAATGAATATATTTTTTAGTCCTTTTTGTTCTTATGTTTTACACATAATTCTCACAATTCATATTTATCTTGCAAACCAATCTTCTATAATTTATTGCAAATCTTCTTATATTACAATATGCGAAAAAATATATTGCAAATCTTCTTGTATTATAATAAAACACATAATTTATTATGTATTAACTATTTATTCAACTTAGAATATTTATTGTGGGATTCATATAATAATATTTAGCTTTTTATATGTTTTAATATTTATTTTTGATATTAGTTTTATTTATGTTATAATCCATATAAAAATTTAATTATATATATTTTTATTTATGTTTCATACGATTTAAAATTATATAATAATTAATATATTGCGCTTTGCATATTGTTTAATATACTTTAAATAATATTTATATACATAAATAATTTTTATTATAAAATAAAATATAGTTAAAATTAAAAACATTTTTATTTTTATATTGTGAAACAATTTACTGTATAAAGCTCTTTTTTAATAATAGCCAACAGTCAAGTAGACTCTTAGAAAAATTCTTTTCAGAAAAGATTTATAGAAAAAAGCTATATTGACAAAAACTTTACTGTTATAAACCCAACTAAACTGGAGTTAATCTATATGTGATGCTGCAATATTTATTAAATTTCAAAGCTTTAGCTGCATTCAAGATAAGCTGAATGGTTTTGCTCGTTATTTTGTTTAGAACTCACAGGAACATTGCTAGGAAAAATAGAAAGGAAACAGATGATAACCCAAAAATCAGATAAAAAAGGTTGGATCCCTCTTCATTATGCTGCATACCTTGGCTACGTTGCAATTGTGCAACGGTTGCTGGAAGAAGATAAATCTTCGGCCTTCATACCGACCACAACAGAGAAGATGACAGCAATTCATCTTGCGGCTAGCCGTGGCAAATTAAGCGTTATGTGTGAGCTTATATCTTCTTGTCCTCGCTGCTGCGAGCTGGTTGACAGAAGAGGATGGAATGTTGTTCACTTTGCAGTGGTGAGTGAAAACAAGCAAGTGGTTGACTACGTTCTAAGCAGCCCCCTTCTCAGGAACCTTATAAATGAGAGGAACTCTGAAGGGAATGCCCCTCTTCATCTACTTATTGATTCTGGTTTATTTATGAGATCCTTCATAAAAGACCCAAGAGTTGATACCCTAGCCTTCAATGCCAAAAACCTCAACTGTCTAGACATCATCTTATCCAAGGAAGGTGGTTTGTGGGAGCAGGTATTGCTTCTTTATGAATTAACATTTCTGAATTTGGAAACTTCAGCAGTATTTGTTGATTCTTTATGTACAACTAAAGTTTCCTTATCCTATTGTAGAGGGAAGCTGCAAAGTGCTTGATCGAGTGCGGAGCTAGATCCGGTAAGAGTTATTATTGAGCTAAGTGATTGGAAGGAAGAAGGAAGCAGTGTCGCACCGGATGATAATCGGCACGGGAATGAAGAAAACATCAAGCAAAACGATTGGAGAGAAGATGGAAGCAGTGTCACACTGGATGATAATCGGCATTTAAATGAAAGAAGCAGTAAGGTGGTCTCTAAAGGTTATTCTAGGAGAACGTACGAGGGCGTTATTGATACTATGATGAAGCAGATGAAGGATGCAAGAGAGTCTCAATTAATTGTAGCTATTCTCATAGCAACAGTCAGTTTTGCAGCAGGAATCACTTTGCCTGGAGGTTATAAGAGTGATGGTCCTGATGAGGGGGGTGCAATCCTGGCAAGAAGTACAGCCTTCCAGGCATTTGTGATAACCAATACGGTGTCCATGATGCTCTCAAGCTCTGCAGTCCTCGCTCACTTCTTGTTGGGCGTAATGGTGCAAGGAAAGGAAATGTTCCTTTATATGTTCAGTTTTGCACACGGTCTTACTTACCTGGCCATGATTTCTATGGTGATCGCTTTCGTTTCAGGAACATATGCTGTTCTTGCTCATGTCCAGGCTCTTGCCATTTCCACTTGTGTCCTGACATGCTCCTTCTTTGGGCTTTGGTACTATCCATTGGACTTATACAATCGTACTTTTTCGAAGTTCATAAGGTCTATACAGTGTGCACGGAAATATTTAGAGTTACGAAAGTCTCGATCCATTAATTTTTAAGTTTATTGTTAGGAGTTTAATTATATTCATGTATTAGTTACATAATTAAATATTGATTCATGCATAGTTTTGAGTTTATGTATGGTTTATTTATTTAAGTTCATTAATAGGCATACCTATAAATATCTCCTTGTACTTGAACTAAAATCATTCAGGTGAAATATAATCTCTTCTTTTAAAAGAGTCTGGATCCTCTGTTCAATATTACCCTATCTTATTCTGTCTATTTAAATCTTAACCATTTATTTATGCGGGACTTACATAAATAGATACAAAGTCCACATAAATAGATAACTGAGATTTGATGGACAAAATAGAACAGAGTAATATTAGACAGAAGATCCTTCCTCCTTCTAAACAATTCTCCTCTCTAAACCTCGTCACTTCTTAATTCCGTCTGCTTAGTGAGAATGCTTAGCAGACCTTTATTGTCTCTGTAACGTGTAGTTTTGGAACATGTGCCTCTGTCCAAATAGAGTCGGATTCTGTACTCACTGGAAACAAAACTCCATTCTTCTAAGCTGTTTCCACATTTTTCATTCCTTTTTCTTTTCAATGCTTTGATAAGATGTTTCGCGTAGAAGATGAGAATTGCATCAACAAAATACACTACGTGGATTCAAAATAAGAAAAATGAAAAGAACCCATTTGGCTCTCTGGAAAATTTCTTATGATTTTTAGTTTCAATATTGTTCATCTTAGGAAAAGTTTCCCAATTCACAATGAAGTAGACAATCTAGCCTTGAGTAGAAAAATCTCAGTACTTTGAACATTATCTTGCTAGAGAATAAATTTCTAACGAGGAAAACTCTAATCAGTCGTGAAAACTTGAAACAAGTTTATTATGTAATTACAAACCCAAAACAAAAATGCAAAAGGCAAGTGCTGAATAGAAGAGATCCACAACTTTTGTGGAGATTTTGGAGTTAAGCAGATAGTTCTCAGAGAAGGATATGTAAGAACTAAAAGTGTTGACTGAGAACTTAGTATGCTATACTCGAAAAGTCCATCTGGTTCTTGCGGCTCTAATCTTAAGAGTAACTTCTGCTGCAGTTTAAGACCTTTACATTCATAGAGCTCAATCCAATCCCTAGTAAACAAGTGTTAAGTTCCAATATCTTCTGGTCTGGGAAAGCAGGTCAGTAAATTAATTAAGCAACTCACAGATCTCATTTCAATATAGATTAAACAAGTAGCAAGTTCCAATATGTTTCATCTTGTTACATCGAATTTATACTGAAAGTTTAATGCCAAGCATACACCATCACATCCTACATAGAATGGTTAACATCAACCGCATAACGGAATTCAATTTACACCAGATTAAATACATAACGTAGCCCCTGGCTCATTGCATGTAAAAAACAAGAATATTATTCCTCATTCTATGATAGTGTTTTGTTTTCATTGATTATTAGATTATTGACTTTTTGCAACATCCCACTGTCATAAGTTACATACCCAAATATTTAGAAACATTCAAATATATATCCTATGATAATGACATGTTACAGCAAAAACAAATCCAACTTACACATGGCCTCAACTAACATCATTTGAAAGTCAGCAAATTTTTAAATAATTCATTGCATTTATGCACAAAATTTACACTGTTTTCTTAAGACAAGTATTTACAGTCTCGTACAGGATCTAACAAAAACAACAAAATACAAGACACAACACTCCTAGGGCCAGTTGACACACCTCTGAGCTATTACAAAATCCAAAAGGATCCTTTAGTCCTGTCTAAAGAACTAGGTCTCCTGTCTCGTACTTGAAAAACCATATTGCAATTTTTATGAGTTTTGCAAACTTAATGAATGAACCATCATTAATGATTTCACCGGATCACATACACATAATACATATTTTTCAGACACTCATTTAGAGCATAAACACATTTCAGATGTTCACACAATATGCTATATCATAAGATCACACAGTCTACATTACTAAGCATAGCAAATAAATCACATCAATTTATCACTCATTTAGCATTGCAAATCATTCAATAATTTTCAGTCTTATAATGTTATATGCATGAGATTCACATTCTTTCTTATTGTTGTGACCGAGTGCCTATCACAAACTTATACAAATATCGGCCCATACGGCTCAGTCAAACAGAATCACAGAGCATAGTTCTACGTACAAAATCAGAAATCACGGAGCAAAGCTCTACATGGAAGCGCTTCATACTGGCAACTCAAGTCACAACGTCTTTATCTGAGCATGCATTTTATGAAATGCAACAATTTCTGAAGATCTCATATATCACAATCACCGGACCTAAGTCTAGCATTCAACTTTCGTTGAGAATCAAATGTCAAATTTATAACAATTCAAAACACTCCCAATACATGCCCAATTATTAAACTCCTCAGATCTCAGGTCCGGAATCCAGAAACAATTCACAAATAGTTCGATAATAAAGGAAGTGTAATAAATCAAATTAAATTCAAATCAATTCAATCCTAGGAAATCATCTAAGTTGATTCACAGAATGCTCCAATATACTATTGCCTGGATGGTCTAGCAATGTCTGTCTGGCGTCCAATTGGCTCCTCTAAAACATACACAACACATTCACAAATATCACATTTTTGCACAAATATACAAGTGTTCTTTTATGCACATCAATATATAGAAAGTATGCACAATGCATGTTCAATGACAATTCCAGGTATGTTATTGTAACTCTCATCATCAAATTGATCAGACATCAAAGCCCTCATTAATATCATATGGTACTTATAATTTGAACCAAAATAAAAAAATGTGAAATTAATTTGATAACCTAATTGACCACTTCAGATTTTCTACCCATATGATTTTGGGTCAATTTTGCATAATTAATCTGGTAGGGTAAATGACAAAATTAGGCAATACTTCCTTCTGGAAAGTTGTTCTAAAGTGTCTTAAGTTTCTAATGACTCCAAGATCATCCAATTTGATTCAATATTCAATGAGTTATGCACCAAATACTACAGGCTGTACATATTTGAACTTTTAGCTTGTATTTGATCATACCATCTAATTGCACAACTCATATCTTTCAATTCAGATATCCAAAAATTACAAAATTTATACCAATTTAAAACTAAGAGAATAACCTACAACTTTTGTGAAGACAACTTAGCATAATTCGGCCTACATCAATACAGTTTATTCAATAACCATAGGATATGATTTCTATCCCTGATAGTGATTCAGCTTAAGCTATAACTCACTTTCATGCCAATTTTGAAAATCATAAAGACATAATTAAAATTCTATCTCTTCACAAAAATTGTAGAAATATGTCTCTAGTTTAATATGAATAAAAACAAACTCATTCAGAAATCTACAGCTCAAGTTATAATTAGAAAACCGAAGCATGATCATGAAAATTTTCTAATTCATAACCTTCCAGCAGACTTCCACACTTTCATCCTATCAATCACTTTTAGATCAATTCAGATAACTCTAAATTTTGCTGGAGAGAAAGAAAAATATCTTAGAAATCCATTGATCTAAGTTTCAAGTTATTTGGAGTTCGGATGCAGAAGTTATAGGTAAAAACTCAAGCTATGCAACAAAACGACTCTAGTTCAAAATTTCATTTCAAACACCAATGTCAAACACACCATTCATCATCTTCTTCTTCCTTTTTCTACTGCCATTTTTTTTTAAGTTTTCCCTCACATCATTTATCTTAAATAACTTCTAAACTCATCTTTATCTCATCAATACTCACCATAACCTCAAAACAATTCAGAAATAATCATCCACTTCAAATATCACAAATCCCACATTCCACTTCTCCCTCTCTTCTACTTAATCCATTATGTCTGTACACCATTTCTAACTTACATTCTCTGCATTTCTACTCCCTTTCCAAGTCAACTTACTCTAAAAACAACTCAAGATTCAAAATTAAATTCAAACATCAAAAACAAACTTCATTTACCTTTTTTTTCTACTTTCTCTCACTGCTGTAACTTTTCTCTCTATGCTGCAACTGTTTTTTTTAATGCTTAAGAACAATCATAAACAGAACCTATATCTTGCATCCATTCATTTACAAACCTTAAACCATTATCAAACAATCATTTACAGTACCCATAAAACTCAGAACGTGACTTACTTGATTCAACAAAAATTTCCAAAGTGAAGAATAGGTTTCGGTAGATGGGGAAGAAAACAAGAACAAGGAGAAGCAAAACAATGGTTGAACTGAACTGCTTCCTTTGTTAGGTATAACATAGATGTGAGAACCAAAAACAGATATTTCGATGATGAAGATTTGGTATGGGTGTTTTCGGTGTAGACCACCAAGAGTTGCAGAAATATTTTTATGTGGGTTAACAATTCGATGACACATGGCACCCATGCATGTGGGCCATGTGTCACTCTCCTATTTGTCTCTTTTTTTTAAAATATCACATATTTTCAAAAATTCTCTAAAATTTATCAAAAATTTCGAAATAATAAGATGACTTTCCAAATAAAATTTCAACTAAAGAATAATTCACCAAAAATTTCTAAAATATCTAAAATGTACAAAAATTATCAAATCACATTTAATACATTCCAAATAAATCCTCAATTTCTATTTATAAACTAATTTACCCGAAAATACCAATGAATGCATGTACAATCATATGAATGTGCAAAATAAATGTGTATGTCACTATTAATTATGCATGATGTGCATTTTCCTAATTTTTCATAATTTTTCATAATTCACAATTATAACCCTAACATGGGTAACAGGATGTTACACTTTTTGTGTTAGTAATGTCTAGTTCATACATTCATAAATTTATCTTTTCTACTAAAAATAGCTTATTACTATGTGTTATTTTTATTTCAAAATAGGGATGCCACTAGTTTGAACATTCGAGTCCCATTTTTTATTCGATTCGAATGTGGTCTCATTGAATTCAAATAATCCAAAATCTTAATTGAATTGAGAATAAAAAGATGTCAATTGTTGAATCAATTAAGAAAATTTTAAAATTTAAAATTGTTTAAATAGGATAAAATCGATTATTCTAAATATAAATTCAATCCAATATTCAATCAACGTGATTTCAATTGAATCGAACCATTTTTTATCATCTTTATTTAGAATCGTATTTATTGTTATTTGTTATTACCACTATGAAAGTGACAAGTATTGCCAAAATGGATCATTTTAAAATATATATACTAAATGTAAAATAGATACTTAAGTATTATATTTCTCAAATTTAAAGAGGTTGATATTGCATTTTCATTCATTTTGTAAGAAAAAATAATGCAAGGCCTTTTAATTTGATTAATTTATAAAATTAGAAATTAAGACATGAAATCTAGCTTGATTAAGAGATATATATCTAGTGTGAGGAAAGATGATGGTTGCTCTATTGCATATTCCAAAATTTGTTTAGTAGTGCTTTATAATTTATATTGAAAAAGATGAATTAAAATAAAACCAAATTTCTTGGAAATGTCTCAACTTTTTTGGTTTTTGCATGAGATTCAAGGAATTTTGTAACCAACAATAAGTTAGGAGATATCAAAATGTTGAGATTTTTAACAAGTCTCTTCTTCTTAGAACCCCTTAATGTACTATTCCATAAAGGTTGACTGAAATTATCAATTATAATTAGCCTTTTTGTTTTCATTTTATAAAGAGGTTATTTCTGTGATTCGAACTAATGATCTTTTAATCACAACTTTATCAGTTGTTATTAAACAAATTAAGACTCATTCTCTTATGATTTACATCTAACTCAAACTCAATTAACTTAATTTTTTATGCATTGGCTCGAACTAGAACAAATCCAAATTGGGTTGGCTTACCATCCTTATAGTGATAAAGATTCCACACCTATTACGTAAAAAGTTCATGACCACTTCCTCATAGACGTTAACAAAAATGGAAGTAATAAACTATCTGAAAATTCAACTCAATGATATTAGCTACTTACACGCATTGGAATACCATATATTCCTTGTAGAATATTATGTTACTTGCCTGAGCTGACTTCTCTATCCTCGTATAAGATTATCTGACAACTTATGATCTGCCACCATAACTGATTGCGCAGAATTAAAGCACCCGAACACTGCACTTTATGTCTGTTAAGAGAGCTCCTAGTCTCAACAAATCCAAGTCTGTCAAGGACTTCAACGATCGTGCTACATCTAAGCGTTCCCGACATGAACACAAAAGATGCTTCCCTTTCATGGAGATATCTGTGGAACCAGGAAAGTCCCTGAAGGACATTGATTCTAACAAGTTGAAGTCTGATATCAGGAGATGGGCTAAGGCTGTTGTTGCTTATGCTCATCAGGTTAGTAGCGGAATCGGAAGATCTCACTGGCGCCGTCGGATTTCAAGTTCTCGTGATTCTTCGCAAGTGTACTCATCCAGTTGACTATCATACGTACATACCCTTTTCTATTCATGGAAGGTTTTGTCAGGAAAACTTGATGAATGACAAAGAAAGATCAAGAATCCAGAAAAATTAAATTTGAGGGATTCTACTGCTATATTCTTGTAAATGTGTGCATGCATGCATGCGTATTTGCTTTTCAGGGAAGAAACGTGAAGAAATTAACTTTCTGTAACTTTTGCATTTGATTAACTTTTTCGTGTTTTGTCTTTTCAACTTGTAATTGAATGAGTCTGTTTCTGGTTTATAATTTATGCATTCAAGTCTTATGTAAGCAATTTACAATATAAGCTCTTCCCAAATGCACAAAAAAAAGCTATTTCCTAATGTAAATTTCGAGTATTTTGATAATGTACTTAATCTACATTATGAGTTTGCAGGACCCATATTAACAAATTGTTCATAAATCAAAGCCAAAAGCAAGCAGAGAAGAGAATGTGTATTGATCTTTCTTAATCTCTATATTAATATCACGAGGATGTTTTGTCTTCTTTATTTTCTTATCTTTGGAAAGAAATGTATTACTAAGAAAAAACATAACATTATTATAATATTATGGACTTAATATGATTTCCCAATTAAAAAATTCGAAATATGTGGAGAAATTTCCCATGGAATCCCAAGTTGGTTAAGTAAAATAATGAAAATAATTAATATATTCAATAAATTCGATCAGTTTAATTATAAAATTTTGAATCGTTTAACTTTTCGGTTCGATTTTTTAATTTTCGATTTAATTTACTTTAATAACACTTATTGTTAAAGACTGATTAATTTATTAATTAATTAGTCGATTTTGATAAATTAATAAATTTTATAAATCAATTAATTTCTATTTAACAAATTTTTTCAATTAAACTTTAAATTCTTGAATCTTTTTAATTTAAATTCTTCAATTTTATTCAATTTTTAGTCGATCTTAAGATGGACTAATACAAGTTTAACTATTTAAACCTCTTATCTTATATCTTAACTTTCTGTCCAATTTTTTGTGTATTGATAAAACCATTCATTATTTCTTAAAGCTCGATCTCCCCTCGAATGAACCATATAATTAAGAGAAATCATGAATTAAAATAGAAGAGTTTACCTGGACTATGAGTAAATATTTTATAGCAGCCTCATTAATTTGTACATCTTTCCTCAATCATCAAGCGTTACCTTTAACATGTGCTCGTTTCTATAAAAATATTGTTCTGGTTTTGTTTTATAATCATTTTTATTAGAAAATACAAAAATATAAAATCGTGGCTATAAGTTCTTCGATTCAAGTCACGAAAATAGTATTTTTATAAAAATAAAAAAAGTTACAAATATTACGACAATTCCTGTACTCCCGCAAAGCTTTAATCATATCGTCCGCAAATTGTCTGGAGCAAGTGTACTATTTTGCAGAACTCAAATCCTATGATTCTTCAACATCACTATGATTCTTCAACATCACCGCTTGCTATGATATGTGATGAGTCGTAATACTAAAATAATATCTTTAGTGTTATCGGACGAATTGGAAGTTAGATCCAATGTATTTGTGGTGGTGAATAGTGTCCTCTGGCGTCAATCTCTCATCTCATCTGTAGAATGTACCGTTTTATGTTATAGAATTCTTTATACGACAGTTCAATATCATAAACGCAGCCTTATCTTTTTAAGGTGTAGTTTCAATCTTCACATGTTGGAGACATGGGTCGAGACTAGGGCTGACATTTGGATCAATGTTCACATGTTGATGACATGAGTCGAGATTAGGGATAATATTTGGGCCGAGCTAAACCAGGTCTGGATAGATTGGATCTTAGACTTAATTTTTAAAAAAAATTGGGCATCAATTTAAGCTAAAACTCAGATTGGCTTGGATTAACCGAGACTCTAATTAGGCTCAAGATTAGATTGTTTAGGTTCAACCTTAACTTGACACTCAATAACTATAAGAAAAATAATATTTTTTTAACTTTTTTAAAAATAAAATATAAAACCAAACTAGTCGAGTCAAACTAGAGCTCGAACTCACCTTCTCCAAATCAAGAAGTTATGAACTATAAATGTGCCGATTAGACGACAATTGGCTGAGAATGGAAATTACTTATATCAGGAGTTGACCTAAGTCCACCAAATAATGGGTTGTTTTAAAAATTCATGATTCAGGCTCAAATGTCTATTTGGATGGACTTATATTAGTAGAGCTTTTATTAGTAGAACTTTTTTTAGAAAAGCTTTTCTAAGAAGTCAATTGACTGTTTGACTGTCAATTAAAAACAACTATTTTAAAAGGACTCCATACAGTAGAGTATTTGGCAACAAAAAAATAAAAAATATTTTTATTAATTTTAACTATATTTTATTTTATAATAAAAATTATTTAAAATATATTAAACAATATGCAAAGTTCAATATATTAATTATTATATAATTTTAAACCATGTGAAACATGAATGAAAATATATCTAACCAAATATTTCATATGATTATAACATAAGTAAACTAATATAAAAATAAATATTAAAACATATAAAAAAAGTTAAATAATATTATATAAATCCCAAAATAAACGTAAATAATAATTTGTGGGTATTGTGAAATTTATGTGTAAAACATAAGGGTAAAAGGAACTCAAAAATAGACTAATTAATTGATCTGAAAAATCTATCTGAAAAGTACTTTTTTGATAAGCTTCAAATTTGAACTTCTTAAAAAATTGTATTTTAATTGTCAAAAAAGCTATATCTATTAAAAAAGTAATTTTCTATTTTACAGCTAAACAATCATTTTTTTCAAAAAGTTTTTGCTGTAGGAAAAAGTGCTTATTCACTCTCCAATAGCTCAACCAAACAGACACTAAGTTTAGATGATGGTATTAGAATTTTTTAATTTAAGCAGAATGTAGAATTCACTAATAAGAATTTGGCTTAGGTCAACTATTGTTAAAATGTCTAGAATTAGTTATTTGGCTAGTTGACCCTTACCACTTATAAATCTTTTAGCATTTTCATGTTTAGTTAATATGCAATACTCTAGCACTCCTTCTCAAGTGCAACTAGGACTGAATATCCAAACGAACAACCGAAAAATTAATAATCCAGATCAAATCTACTATGATACTATATTAGAATTTTATAAGATTTAGTCCAAATAAACTTAGCTCATATAAGCCCAAATGGGGTTCTATCATTAAATTATTTGGTTATAGGAGAAGTAACTCATTAGACTTATATGCATGCTCAAGATCATATATTCTTTTCATATGGGACAAACTCTTACTTATATTTTAACACGCTCGCCTCACGTGTATGCTAATTTAAGGCTTAACATATAACACAATCTATCGTGTTAAGATGATCACAACTAATCCAAGAGCAACTTACTCTAATATCATATTAAGTTTTTTAATATAGGCAAAGTATAGAGTTTACTAATAAGAATTGAGCATAAATCCTCATTGTCAAAATAACTACGATTAATCATTTGGATAGTTAAAATTCTTTAACATTTTCATGTCTTAATCCCCTACAATCTGCGATTCAAAACCTCGCAGATGATTAAGGGCCATGGCAGAAGCATTAAGCAACATGAAGATCATCATTGGTATCCAGGTTCCTCAAACATGAGCACACTGATTTGGAATCTTCCTCTTACTGTTTAGTTATGCTTCTGCAACAATTGACTTACTTAGTTTATTTTTATTTGCTGTTGCATGTTTCGTGTTTGTAAATAATATGTACAGCTTGGCCTAAAACTTTGGGGCTTTCCTTAAAAATGTGTTAGGCAAAGGCAAGCAACCGTGCTTGGTCAAAGATTATCAACGAACAGTAATTCTACGTTGTTCTCAAGCTATTTTCTCTTCCTTCCCGGCTTTCTCCTCCGACAACTGATCTGACTATTGCCATTGAGTAGCGATGGAGGTCCAGGGCCCGGAGAGCCATCATCCTAAACGCGTCCGAACACGCAAGCGCGAGGAGGAGAACACAACTTCCCCTACCCAGTCATATAGTGCTGCGGTGCAGGGGCTTGCGGTTGTCACTGACCCCAGTTACTGGCCAGCTGATGAAGTCATCGCAATTGAAGAGGGAGACATCCAAACTTCAGCTGACTACACAGGAGGTCTTACCCTCTCCAGTAATTTACGCAACAAATTGGATTCTCAATGGACGAATGCTATTGTCATAAAACTCCTGGGACGCAAGATTGGCTATCGTCTCCTCTGTTCCCGCCTAGAGTCCCTCTGGCATCCCTGGGGTCCGATGAAAGTTGTGGATTTTGATTATGACTTCTTCCTCGTTCGATTTAAGGAGGGCGATGACTATCTCAAAGCTCTCACGCAAAGACCCTGGGTCATCTTTGGTCATGTCCTCTCAGTGCAGCGGTGGCTCCCGACTTTCAGGCCTTCTCACGGTTCGGTGAACAGAGCAGTGGTGTGGATCCGCATTCCGGATCTTCCCATTGCACGCTATCACCCGCAAATCATCACCGCGCTCGGGAATTTAGTGGGCTCGACCGTCCGCATTGATGAAGCCACCCTACTTCAGAACCATGGAAAGTTTGCCCGGTTGGCCGTGGACGTGGATCTGACCGCTCCGCTGAAACATAGCGTGATACTGGATGGCGAAACTCTCCGGATTGCTTATGAGGGCTTGCCTCAGTTATGCTTCTGTTGCGGGAGAATCGGGCATGCTAAATCCGCTTGCCCCCAACGCCCGTCTCCCCAGATCGTCACCCCCGCCGCCGCGGCCACCACCCTTCCAGAGGAGCCGCAGTCTAGTGAACCATTGGCGTCCGGGGCACGCCCAGAATCTGATGAAGCGCAGACTGAGGGAGACACCAGAGCCGGGTATGGAGAATGGAACCAAGTTCCCCGGCGTGCTCAACAGAAGTCTCTGCAACGGGCAACTGCGGCTGGCATGGTCAGGGACGGGACAAGGATGGGGGGCTCGAGATACGCAGTTTTGGCAGAGCAGGAGGAAACGGTCCAGGGTGCAGTTGCGGTAGCGCCCTCACGTCTTTTCCTAGCATTTAAAGCTGGGCAGCCTTTCCCTAATCCAACCGTTGCGCCCACCGTCTCCCATGAGCCCACGGGGCCAATTTTCAAAGCTGCTGAGCCCAAAGCCAAACCAAAAGCCAGACCTCCCAAAGACAAAGGCCCCCAAGTGAAAACGGGCTTGACTTTTCAGATGCCTGGGCCCTCCTCCAGTCTCTCTACCCTAACCAGAAAATTACCCTCTGGTCCGCTCCAACCGATTAATGGGGAAAGTTTCCACCGAATGCCCCACCAGGATTCTGGGCTTCCAACCCTCCCCCTCGTCCCTCCCATCCAACTCCAGCCTTCCCCTCAGGCCCCTCACCTTGCCATAAAGCTCTCCTCACATTCTGTTATGCTCTGTGACGGTCCCACTCTTGGGGAGTCCTCCCGGGCCAAACTTGATTGTCATAATCCTATGGAGGGCATTGAATCTCAGTCGGGGTCTGGTTCTCGGATGGCCCCCGACTCTCCCCCCAACAACTCCTCCTCCGCCGCTCAAGCAACTAGGCCTCACATTATGGAGATCCAGGATGGGGGTAGTTCTGACGAGGTTCCTATTTAGTCGGAATCGACAGTAGCTCTTCCTGCGACCATTGCGGGAGGTACGGATTCGACCTCAGCTCCTATTTGAATTCCTGTTTCTTTTATGTCTATCCTTCTTTGGAATTGCCAAGGTGCTGGGGGATCCAGCTTCCTTGCTATCCTTCGTAATTATTTGCGTCAGTATAAGCCTAGTATCCTCGCTTTATTTGAGACCCGTACTAGTGGCAATCGAGCCAATGCGGTTATTCAGTCTCTTGGCTATGCTTCCTCTTTCCGCGTTGAAGCCACGGGCTTTTCGGACGATATCTGGATCTTATGGCAGGACGGGATCGATCTCTCTGTGATGGTCGCCCATCGTCAATTTGTCCACACCACTGTCACGATCGACTCTGTCACCTTTGATTTTACAGCTGTCTACGCGAGTCCGCAGGTAGTTACTCAATCCCTCCTTTGGCCTTTACTTGGCTGGCTAGGACGCCAAATGCATCGGCCTTGGTTGGTTGGAGGGAATTTTAATGCTAAATTGGAACATTCGGACAAGCATGGCGGTTCCCGTACTTCGCGAGTGATCAGTCCTCCATTTCGAAACTGGGTTCAAGAGTGTGGGCTTCACGATTTGGGCTTTGTGGGCTCTAAGTTCACATGGCGTCGAGGAAGAATCCAAGCTTGTCTTGACAGAAGTTTTGGGTCCTCTTCCTGGCTCCAGCACTTTCCTCACACGAGTAATTACCACCTTTCCTTCATGGGTTCTGACCACCGTCCTCAGTTTCTTTCTTTACATGAGCCAATCCCTCGTTCTACCGGTCCGCCTACTTTTCGATTCCAAAATGCTTAGCTCTCGCATCCGGAGTTTGCGTCCGTTGTCGCTCAACATTGGTCCACCACAGCTGGCCCGCCGAGTCAAGCCCTAGCCTCACTTTCCTCCCATCTTTTGCGCTGGAACCACACTGATTTCAGTAATATATTCCACCGTAAGCGTCGTCTCCTCGCTCGACTCGAGGGCATCCACCGATCCACCACCACTACCAACTTGGAAACTATGCTTGTTTTGGAAGATAAGCTGAGTGCTGACCTGACTCAAGTCCTGTGTGAGGAGGAAATATTTTGGCATCAGCGCGTTTGATGCGACTGGATTTCTCAAGGGGACCGCAATACTAAGTTTTACCATACGATGACCCTTGCGAAGCGGCAAAAGTTAAAGGTTGAGTCTCTTTTTGATTCAGATGGGGCCCTTATTTCGGACCTTGTCAGCCTGGGTCACTTAGCTCACACTTTCTACTCCCAACTTTTTTCGAAGGACTCTGGCCCTCCTCTTCCCTTTCCCCTCTCCGATCAATTCTCACTGCTCTCAGACGGGAGCGTGGGCGATCTTAGTCTTCCCCTTCATGAGCTTGAAGTCCGGACTGCGGTCTTCTCTATGAATCCCAATAAAGCCCCGGGGATAGATGGTTTTAATGCTCTCTTTTTTCAAAAACAATGGGCCACTGTGGGGCCCACTGTGGTGGATTATTTTCGAGAAGTGTTCAGCTCTGATCGATGGGACGAAGCCCTTAACCTTACAGTTTTGGTCTTAATCCCTAAAATCCCTTCTCCATCTAGGATGGCTCACTTCTGGCCTATCAGCCTTTGCACAGTTCTCTATAAGGTCCTTTTCAAAATCCTGGTGAACCGCATTAAGCCTCAGCTGGCGCATTTGGTGGCTGAAACCTAATGCAGCTTCATTCTCGGTCGGCACATTACGAATAACATCATCATTGCTCAAGAGATCATCCACACGATGCGTCAGAAACAAGGCAAGACCGGCTATCTAGCTCTCAAGGTTGATTTGGAGAAAGCTTACGATCGACTCAGTTGGGACTTTGTCCACAACACGTTGTCGGACATTGGTTTCCCTGCTACGCTTATCCGTCTTATTATGCAGTGTGTGACCACGGTCACCATGCAAGTCGATTGGCAAGGCTGTAAGACTCCTCCGTTCCGTCCCTCTCGTGGTCTTCGTCAAGGCGACCCCCTTTCTCCGTACCTTTTCGTTATGTATATGGAACGATTAGGTCATCTTATTTCTTCAGAGGTGCGTCAGGGCCGTTGGCGACTGGTCTATATGGGCTCAGCCGGGCCTCGCATTTTGCATTTGTTCTTTGCTGATGATTTGGTCCTCTTTGCCGAAGCGACTGATTCCCAGGTTCAACTTATTGCCCACACCCTGGAGACTTTTTGCAAGGTGTAGGGCCAAAAAGTCAACACTGACAAAACTAGGATTTTCTTTTCCAAAAATGTTTCTCCTGACGTTGCTCGTCGACTTAGTCACTTTTTGCATGTCACTCGTACGACCAATTTAGGGAAGTATCTTGGAGTTCCTCTCATCCACGAACGCACTACGAAGCACACCTACCAGCATATTGTGGATGCAGCTACCAAGAAGCTTTCAGGTTGGAAGGCGCAGACCTTGTCGCTAGCGGGGCGAGTCACCCTCGCCCAATCGGTTCTCTCTGCTCTCCCTATTTTCACCATGCAGACGATCCGCCTTCCCCGTCACTCCTACGATGAATTGGAGCGTCTCACACGCACTTTTGTCTGGGGAGGTACAGGTGACCATCGAAAAATGCATCTGGTCAGGTGGGAGGACGTTTGTAAACCCAAACTCGCTGGGGGTCTCGGGCTAAAACGCCTCCGCACGTCCAATGATGCTCTATTATCCAAACTTGGCTGGGAATTTATTTCTCAACCTACCTCGCTTTGGGTCAAAGTTTTACGGTCCAAGTATCGTCTGGATCTGACTACTATTCCCCTTTCGCTTCACCGCTCCCGGTCTTCCCACACCTGGCGGGGTATGGCCGCGACTTGGCAATATGTCCGCCAAGGCCTACAGTGGACGTTAGGCAATGGGCGGCGCATCCTGTTTTGGTTGGACTCCTGGTTGCCGGGCTGGGGTCCTTTAGTCTCAGTGGCCACCACTTCTATTCCGGTGACGAATCTATACACCCCCGTGGCTGACTACATGACTGGGACTGGCTCTTGGCACTGACATCGGTTCCAGCACTACCTCCCCTCTACCGCCTTCATGGAAATTGCAGCGATCCACCTACCTCAAACAAGCACCGAGGAGGATACGTTTCAGTGGGGCCCTACTCCCAGCGGCACGTTTACCACTGCGTCTACTTACGCCTTAATCAAGGGGATTGATTCGGGTGCGACTGATCGAGCCTGGGTTCCTATCTGGAAATGGGCCGGTCCACAGCGAATTCGGGCTTTCCTTTGGCTAGTGCTCAAGCAAAAGCTTCTGACTAACCAACAGCGGGTGGCCAGACATCTCACGCCTGACAGCCAGTGTCCTTCCTGTGATCTTGAGGAGACGACATTGCATGCCTTGCGGGACTGTAGGCAAGTCACCGCTTTCTGGTGTACTTTTGCTCCTGTACTTAGTGACCCGGATTTCTTTTGTCAGGATGTTGCTCAGTGGGTGACAAGCAATTTGTGTAAGAGCGACTGATTCCAACAGTTTCCTTGGTCCACTATTTATGGGGTGGCCTGTTGGTTCATTTGGCAATGGCGCAATAAATCTATATTTGAGGAGGGCTTCACATGGCCTACTGATGGCCATCGGGCGGTCTTGACTTATGTCCACTGGATAGTCCGAGCTAGCATTGTTGAGGGGAGTGTGCATGGGTCTCAGGGGTTAGTTGTGGGCCAGTTGGTAGGCTGGGTCAAACTCAATACGGATGGAGCCGTTACGAGTGGGGTCCATATCGCCACGACCGGTGGACTGTTAAGGGATTGTAGAGGCCGGTGGTGCGGGGGTTTTCTTCACCACATCGGCCGGAGCTGCCCCCTCGCTGCAGAACTTTGGGGCGTCTACTCGGGGCTTCACTTGGCTTGGATTCGGGGCTCCCGGCGAGTTATCCTTGAAGTGGATTCCCTGGAGGTAATAAACATCTTATCCACATCTAGAGTCCCTTTGACTGACTATTCCTTTTTGGTGGCAGGTATTCGGGAGCTATTGTCTCGAGCTTGGGACTTGAAGTTCCAACATGTATATCGAGAAGGCAATCAGAGAGCGGACAATCTTGCTGCTCTTGCTGCTTATGCCAGCCCCGGGGTCCACTCTCTTCAGGAGGCTCCGTCGCTTATCTTTGACACTATGTCCCGTGATTCTCACGGTGTTTTGTATAGTCGCTCTCTCCCTCAATAGTTCTTGTTTTCTTCTCCCTTGTATTAAAAAAAAAAACAATTGACTTACTTAACTTGTACTTTCTATAGATTGGTCCAAGAAACTTTGACAGATGTTCTGGCATAGCTTTGCAACAATTGACATAAGTCCAAATTTGAGCCCAACCCAATTAAATTAAGCTTGGGCCGTTAACTTCAGGTAGACTTTTCTGCCATAATGCTTTCAATTGCTATGACTGCTAACTTATGTACACTGACATTGCATTGTTACTTGCCACGGTGCATCTCCATCTACATTTATGGTCATAAACCTCAGAAAGTTTGAAGCTTTGAGGAGTACAATTAGTACATGGAGCCATTCCTAATGTTTGGTTTTCCTGAGTGGTCCATGTATTGAGATATTATAGAAGGTTATATTATCCAGCTTGAATTGTCTTCCAAATTCAAATCTGATGGAAACCCAAATCCTCATCTTCTAAGCTTGTGAATGAGCAATGGTCCACAACCAAGAACTTGATGCATTAATCTCAGGTAATCAATGTACTGGGCCATCCCCATTTAAGAGAAAGATAAAGCATTTACTTTCACAAGGAAATCCATTCTGTAGCTAGCTTGTAATAAGCCCTAATTGTTAAAATATTTTATGTTTCATGTCATTTATAGATTTGAGTCCAATAAAAAGCATTCAAGATAATGGTTATTGGGTATTATAGAATGGATCTCAAATGAGTCAAAGACCATTTTCCTCTCTCTTTCACTTACCAAAGGACATGTTCGTTAGTGATGCTATATAAATTGAAAAAACTTACAGAATAATAACATTCTGAATCATTGAAAAATTCGATAAAAGAAGAAAACGAGATAAAATAAAAAGTTTTCCACAACAAATACGAAATCATAAATACAGGTACGTAAAATCATTCGATCCGATAATTGGTATAAGAGAGAAGGTATTATTGATATCTGCCGTCAGCCAAGATTGTTGTTGTATTTGTAATGCCATTTCTTGTCTCCCGTAAATGCCTTACTGTATTTCGAAGATGATAAATAATGGGTATACGAAAGACTTGTTTCCTTAAAAATTTTCATGGGACCCTATTGTCAGATTTGTGGGGCTATCATTGAATAGCATCAGGTTCATAGTTATGTAGAGAATAAATTGTTTAGATTTCAAGTTTCTGGAAAAGCATGTTGTATGCGTGGGGCCGATCTTCAAAAGTAATTATTTTGTATGGTTGAAGTTGTTAAGGATTTTGTTGGGATTAATCGTGTTTTCTGTTTGAAGAAAACAAGAAGTTATAACATGATTTTCCAACTATAAATTAAAAAAACAAGTTTTAGGGGACCCACTGTAAAGGCTTTGAATTTATGTTTGCTGCAATAACAACTTTTGGAAAGGTTAAAGCAGTAAGAAAAGTCAAGTTTTTTTATGGGACCCACATTAGGACATTCGATTTGTGTTACATTAATTGTTGGAAAGTATAGATAGCAACAAAACGAAACGAAAACAGCGTCCGAGGAAGAAGAATGAGCAAGTTGCGCAGGAGGTGGCCTCTGCTGACGCGTGCATGCACGCGCCAGACGCTGCTTGGCAAACGCTGGCTCAGACTGACTTTCAGGCCCAAATGCGGGCTGATTTCTTTTGAGTTTTGGGCCATTAAAGGGTAAGATGGAGTTAATAAATATTTATAGCCCAATTATAATAGATTATGTAATTCATAATTGATTTATACATAATATAATTTTAGAAATTAATGCCATATTATATATTTATTTGGTACTTTGAATATTCTATATTATATAATAGTTGGAATTAAATTTCCTAGCATATGTTAAATATAATACATGACATTATGGATATTTAGAGTAGTTTGTTTGTCACCAAAGTGATCAAACTAGTTAAATTAAATTTTGTCATATATAATAATTGTCCAATTAAATGTTTATTACATGGAAAACTTGTTAGTTATCAAAGTGGCCTAGCTTTAAAAAATTTTAATCATTTAATTATGATTTATTTCAATTGTTCAGTATGATATGATACTAAAATGACATAAAGGTTGAACTGATCAGTTGACATTATTAATTATAATGCTAGGAGGTCACTCAAAGGTGGACTATTGCTTACAATTAATTACATTAAAGGGACTTTTTCAACATATTTAGTTAATATGATTGTATATCCAAAGATAACATGCATATTGGCTGTAATATGTTTGATTGTTCATTATAGTATTATATATGCATCATAATAGATTACTTCTATGTATTTAAATTTCACCCAAAGGATAATTTAAATGCATAATCAATGTTTATTAGTTAGTTTGAATCTATTTAGGTTTACTCAAAGCATTAATGTATGAACTATATGTTGTATGTGCAGCATTCACTAGTTTGTTCGCCTTAGGAAATGACTTAATCAAGTTCAATGGTCTAAACTATAGGGACTGGTCTGAACAAATCCAGTTCCGACTGGGTGTAATAGATTTGGACTTGGCCATAGTTTCAGATGTAAGGCCTACAACCATAATTGAGACTAGTTCTGAAACTGACAAGTATTATTATGAGGTTTGGGAATGGTCTAACAGGCTGAGCTTGAATTTAATGCGAATGACGATCGCATAAAATGTCAAGCCATCAATGCCTAAAACGGATAATGCAAAGGAGTTCATGTTGAAGCTTAAAGAATACTCCCAATCTGATAAAACTGACAAGTCCATAGTAGAGACTTTAATGAGTAAGCTAACGACCAAGAAATTTGAATGGTCACAGCCCATTCATAATCATATAACTCATATATCAAACCTAGCCGCAAAGTTGAAGTTTATGGGTATGGATGTGAGTGAGTCCTTTCTTGTGTAGTTTATAATCAACTCACTTCCTCTAGAGTTTGGTCAGTTCCAAGTGAATTATAACACTATTCAAGAAAAATGGAACCTTCAAGAAATTAAGGCCACGTTAGTTCATGAGGAAGGGAGATTGAAGAAAATAAAGGAACACTCCATTCATCTCGCGTTTCATCAAGGTGCTGGTAGCAACAAGAATAAACCACGACAGAGAGGCAAAAATAAGGACAAACCTCTTAATAAAGTTAATGAGGGTCGAATCAAGAAAGATAAGAGATATCACTTCTGTAAGAAGCCTGGCCACTTTTAGAAGGATTGTCCGAAAAGAAAGGTACATATTATGTCTCAGTATGTTTTGAATCAAATCTTATTGACGTGCCTAAAAATACCCGGTGGTTAGATTCTGGTGCAACTACTCATGTGTCACATGTTAAATCCCTTCCTTTCAATTCAGACTATAAGCAGAACTGAAAAGTTCTTGTATATGGGGAACATAATGAAGGCACGAATAGAAGCCATTGGGATGTATAGATTGATCTTGGACACTGGGTGTTACCTAGATCTAGAAAAGTGTCTTTATGTTCCTGAATGTGCTAGAAATTTAGT
>JANVCQ010243372.1:0-22206 GCA_025531925.1 Erythroxylum plowmanianum
TGCACACAAATGGCTCGAGAGTTTCGTAAACACAACGGAAACCGAAGTTTACCGTAAACACAACGAGTCCAATTTCAGATCTCGTAGGCCCACAAACGGGCGGCCGGGATAAGGCTAGACGTCGACGTGCACGTGACTAACACAACGTTCCTCTCTCGCCCACACAAAAGCACATATCATGCTCAAATCCATTTATTGAATGCTCTTTTCCGAACATACACAATGCCATGAAATCTTTCGAGGCATAACACAAATGTATTTTGCATTTGATTAAACAAGTTAGTAATGTATACATGTGTATGTATTACATGATATAGAAGCACGAATTGACTGACCACATCCAAACATTACCGGGTCGTCAAGGCAATAGCTATTCTGGAGCATCCTGTGAGTTAATCTAGATGTTGTCTCACCATAATCTAGTTGCTTTGTTTAAAGTTCATTTATTAAATTGCTACTCATGTGATTGTGATAATTCCAAACCAAATTGTCCGAGGAGATTGATATTCAAGAATGTATTGGAAGTATTTTGTAAATGTATGTAAATATGAAAATCTATGTTCTCAACTTAATGTTGAATGCTAGACTTAGATCCGAAGAATGTGATATATGACTTGAGTATATCAAATATGAAATACTAAATGCATTATAAGTGAATTATTGCATCTCATTATATTGAAATACATGAACAAATAAAGGAGTTGTGACTGGATTAAAAAAGAGTTTGAAGCTCAGACACATGCAAAAAGAGCCGTAGGCTCAGTTATCAATAAGCCCAGTATACATAATGGGTATAGGACAATATATAAAATGATCTTGGTATCTGCAATGGATATGGGACAGTTAAATAGGCACTCAGTCATAATTTGCATATGCATCCTTATTTATTAAATGATTTAATGGATATACCATATTGACTAATTAAATTAACGTGCCCATTGAACTGAGATGAAATATTAAATGGTTGAAATCAATGAAGTATGTAATGTGATGTGAATTATTCATTTATATGACATATTTGGAAAACTGGACTATATATGTGTTATTGAGTGCTCATATGAGTGAGCACATCGATGATAGTTCACTCATTGAGTGCGCAAACTCATCAAAATTACAATGTTATATTTTAGGTTCAAAGGAGTTCTAACACCTAAGTAGATCAAGTAGAAATCTAGTACTTGTGTTTTAGAGCAAGAATGGTTCAAGCGTCAATCAACTGACACTAAAGAGTCTAGATAGGACATTTTGATTTAACATTCCACTTCAAGTAGAATGTCTTATAAAGAGTAGCAAACTCTTAGATGTTGTTGGTAATGTATATATGTGGATTATGTACTATTATGACAATATATGCTTATGTTCATGAATGAAATGAGAAAACTTAGTTTTTTTGAAATGTTTTTTTTCTATATGATGTCATGATAAGTGATGTGACTACCATAACATGTCACTTTCGTGGGGTATGTGCTCGAACGTTCTCTAGAATTTTAGGTATGTGCTCGAACGTTCTCTAGAATTTTAGGTATGTGCTCTATGGAAGTGAGATGTTACAGTTGCTCCTCTTCTCTTTATGGTTAAAGGTGGTTGATATCTCCCCATTTAGACATTGCATCTTGTTGGAACCATTTCACATCATACTAAAATTGCAAAGTGTTATCAGTGACAACATTAACTAATTCTTCAAAGGATGTACGTCTTGCATTCTTGGAAGCTAGACTAAAATTTCCCTTCATTTTGCTGGAATTGTTGTACATTTTGCTGAAACTATTGTATGATCTATTGAAATTGAAGATTGTTAAGAGTCATAATATTAAGATCTTCAACATGTACCTGAATCATGATAAAAAACTTTTAATATATTCCCGAATTGCTGTGTGTCCTGCATACTATCAAGGAAGTAATTATGTTGATTATCCTATCCATAACTAAAGTTAGTTTGATTAGTCAAAATATAGTTATGGGATTGAGAATATGAGTTATATAAAAATTACTTTCATCTATGTATTTTAAATTTTTTTTAGTCACAAACACTAAACGAAAAGCGAAAAGATCATAAACAAATGAAAGAAACAAATTGTAAACAAATATATACAAAACACCGATTAAAATCAATAACAAAAACTAAAGTATCACACTCCCTAGCAACTATGCTAAAATTGACGTGAGTGCGTCTTAACACTACGTCAAAATAAACTAGACTTACTACTATAGTAGTGGTGATTCTAGGTCAATCTCATAGAGAGTGTATGTAAAGTTCTTGAAATGAAATTAATTAGTGTTTAGGTAAGGGGTTTTTGGTTTGGTTTTGAAATAAAAAAATAAAATTAAACTAATGAAAACAACGTAAAGAAACATTAAAAATGATGAAAGTAGTGAATTCGTTAGGAATCTGATTCTTTAGTTTTATCTCGACCTACATCCTAATTAAATATAGTTTATTGATTTTTCGTTCTTTTACCTCTCTTAGCAACTATTAATCATGGGTCAATGATAAGCTCTACTAACTCTATTATTTCCCTTGAGTTGTGTTTAATCAAGATACGATTGTTAATTAAACATAACTACTGAATAACCTAAGATAGGATCTCTAAATTCAATTGGGCAGTTGCATTATGAATTAAGAAAAAAATTAATCAAGGCAAAAACCACATATAGTGGGGTCATTTAACCTAGGTTATGTTATCCTCAATGATTATGAACCATTAGTTGCTACAAATGAATTTCAACTTAACAATTACATATTATATTAAAATTCTAGCAATGGGTTTGTAATAAATGTTCCAATGAAAGCATTCAAATCATCTTTATATAATATCAAAACAATAGACATAGGATAACACAATCAATTCTTAAAGAGACAAAGAAATAGCAAATACAAGAAAGGAATGCTTAACCGGGTTTTCGATGTCAATGTTGCCTCCAACTGACATTAGGAAGTTAGCATTCCATAGGTCTCCTAAGTTGAGAGATTTGTTGCCCTCTTCTCCTTTTCTCCCTCAAAGCTTCACTCTCAGTTTTCCCAAGCAAAAACATCAAAACATTTCATGCTTTTGTCATCACATGTCCCTTGATTTATATTAGAAACTAGGTTAAAACAAAAACGACATCTGGACAATATCTGACGCCCATGAGATGTGTGTCAGGGGTGTGAGAGTGTGTCACAGCGTTGTTATGAGGGCCGCCTCATGCCCATACAGGTGGATATCATAGCCATGAGTAAGGCTCATGGCTGTGACACTTTTTCCAACATGGCCGTGAGTTATAATGCAATCTTCTTCTTTATGTTTTCATTTTCTTGTCTTCTTCTTGTCTTTATTTGCTCTAATCTTCCTCATTCTTGTTTCATGAAGATAAAAGGATATGAATCTTTAGAAAAAGTCCCAAATATAGTGCTCTTTAGATTTTTCACTTTTGAATTGTGCCTAAAATCACATATGAATCAAAGTGAGTATTTTAAGTGTTTTCTTAGCAATAATCACTAAATGTTATGGAATAAATTTATGATCAATTAATATCATATCAGTAGTGTAATCTGTTGACTTAATTGATAGAATATAAAAAGAATTTATTACATGATATATAAGCATTTGAAGAGAACAAAATGTTGTTAACTTTAAGGTCTAAAAGAACATAAATAAATATAGAAAAAAACAAGTAATGAAAAAATAAAAAATAGGGTTTCCCATTTTACCTTATAGTTAACTAACATTGAAAACTACACCACAACTAATATATAGAATGTTTTTAGTCTGAAAATTCCAAAAGGGTTATGCACTAAAATTTTATAGATCAAATTTGAATGATAATATGTCTCAATAAATAGAAACAAGTTCATATAAAAATTTATTCAATAAGAGCATGCATATCCAAGGTTTAAGTATAATTATAGTGGTCTTTAAAAAGCTACCTAAATTAAACTTGATGATAATAGTTAAAGAGTAAGTTATTACAGATAGAAGAAAAAGGAAACAACTAGTATGTTAACCAAAATCACTCATAGTTACTTGTTTATAACTAATGAGTCTTAAATTCATAAGGAAAAAATTCCTTTATGATTTGAAACGTTGATGTTTTTCATACTTTCCCTATCAATTAACTAGTCATAATTATTCCTTTCTAAAATATGTTTAGGTAATACAAAATGCATACCTATTATTAAGTATCCAAAAATTTTGCATATTATAATTAAAAAAATATAGTTCATTATGAAAGAACAATACCAATTTGATTAACTAAGGTTATGCTTTATTATATTTCTTATCTTAAAATTTCCAAGTTCCAGCATATGACCTGGTAGTGGTAAGAAAGTAAATATTTGCCTGGACTATGATTTATGCCAATACATAATTATACATTAACATAATTCAATTGACCTAAAATTATAAATGAATGTCGTAAATTTCTAAAGTGAACGAACCAACATCATATCCTAATTAACATGCATATTAATCAAAACAACCTAGAACATTAATTTCACAAGCTAATAAATCTTTGTAACCTAAAAGACTATGTTCAAACCAAAATCGATTCCGTTAAGTCCTAGCCATTGACAAATTCATATAAATCACATCATGCAATCCTAAACAAACTAATATATAGTATGCAAAATTCACATTCAAATAAAAACATATAATGGACTCAACCCTCCCTACACTTGGACAATACATTGTCCTTGATGTGAGAAGCACAAGTAATACATAATGTGAGAATAAGAATTGATAAAACAAGAGAAACATGAGAAAAAACAATTGAAAATAACAATAAAATAAAAGACAAGGGTTAGAGTATAGAACATGTCATGGTGATTGAGGTGTTAATGGTGTTGGAGGTGGAATCTCGACTTGACATCAAGATTACTTCCTTGTCTTATAATTGATTAACAAATAGTTAGAGAATTAGTAAGCTAACCTAGTCAAGAAAATTAGTAATCCAACCTACTCCAAATCATTAAGACTTATTTATGGAATTTAAAACAAATCTAACTACACAATAATTTAAATCTACCTGTAAAATGTGTTAAGTTATGGTCATTAGCTTAACCTTATGTCCTTAAAAGCATGTTCAATTTTTTGAAAGCAAAGATATTACTTCATTTTCCTTTGGAATCACCCCACCAAGATACAATTTGTGGCGATGCCCATTCACTTTAAAGGTTTCTTTGTTTACATTTTCCAATTATGGGGCTCCATAATAAAAAATTAGGTGACTGTAAAAGGTCCACTCCATTGCGATTTTAGCTTTCCTGGAAATAGTCTCATCCTCAAATTGTATACAAAAATTGCATCTCCTACCTTGAATTCCTTCTGTTTACTATGAGAGTTGTGCTATCTCTTCACCTTCTCCTTTTAAATTTTAGCATTTTTGTACGCATTGGAAAGAAACTCTTTGAGTTCATTCAGTTGCAGGAGTCGTTTTTCACCTACTTGCTTCCAATCAAAGTTTAAAGCTCTTATTGCCCAATATGCTCAGTGCTCTAGCTCCAGAGGAAAATGACAAGCCTTACCATATAGAAGCCCGAAGGAAGTCGTTCCGATAGGTGTTTTGAACGTAGTCCTATAAGTCGATAAAGCATCATCTAACCTTAATGTCTAATCCTATTCATCGTTTTTTCTAAAATTCATTTCCGCTCTCAGTTAATGACTTCCACTTGTCCACTCGTTTATAGGTGATAAGGAGTAGCAACTTGATGATTGACTCTGTAGCTTTTTAAGAGGGCATCAAATGATATGTTGTAGAAATGTTCTCCTCTATCACTTATTATTTAGCGCCCCCTTACCTTAGGGTACATACTAGGACGCCCTGAGGACATTCTAGTACATAACCAATGATAATGGCGTGCTACGTTCAATCACAATATTCACTTAACATGGCATCATCTCTCTTTATTCTCTTATGAAACATCACCAAGAAAGTCATAATATTTTAAAACCAAATTTTCCTCATTTCATTTTATAAAATCGAATATTTACAATGTATCTTTCAACATTTATACTTATACAATATCGTACCCTAATCCAAAAAGTGCTATATGAAAGAGGAAATATACAAAATCTATCTAATCTGTCCATATCCAGCTGACCGACCTTTGAGTCATTTTTTCTTATTCCCAAAAGTAAAAGTTCACACTGCTTCTAGCGTCCCTCAATAGCTAATATTGTCTCTCGGTCCTGAAAAATCAACATTTTAATTTTGATGAGTTTTGCGAACTCAATGAGGTAACCATCATCGATGGTTCACTTAATTCATGCATCACATCAATACACATAACATATTATTCACATCTTTTTGCATATTCATAAAATGTCACATTTCACTTTTAGAGCAATCTTCATAATCCTTTCATTCATATACAATACACATATCAAGTATAAATGCAATGCACGTGAAACTCACATTTATTTATTATTTTCATTATGACCGAATGCCTTTTTACTAGTTCATATCCTTTAGTGGATACTGAGCTGTGTCAAATTATGTCTCATATCTCTTAGTGGATACTGGATACATTTACAATCGAGCCTGAGGCTCTAATCACAATCCAAGATTTAAGCTCTTTATCCTAGCGACTCCGATCACAACTTCCTTTATCTTTCATACATTCATATATTGAATGTTTCACATAACATATTCTCAGTCAATCACATGATTATACATTCACATTCATATCAAATTTATCATTGAACCTTTGTCTGGCATTCAACAGAATTGTTTAGCAACATTTATTTCATTGCATTTAGATACAAGGAACACTTTAACAACTCATTCATACATCAGAATCATCGAATCTTCATTGTCCATAATCAATACAATCAATTCACATTCATTCAATAATTTAAACATAATATAAAGCAAATAAGTAATTGGTTGAGACCATCTAGGTTACTCACAGGTCGCTTCCGAAGCTAATGCCTACAAGTTTCGACAATGTCTGAAGGTTGACGTTCCAATTGCTCCTCTATAACAACTAGTATACACATATCACAATTTGGCACAATTGTAAGTGTTTTATAATGCGCATGTATGTATATAAAATATGCACAATGCATGTTCATGATAATCCTAAGTATTTTTACATTATTCTCTTAACATGATCAATCTTATCTCAAAACTCACCTAAGTATAATTTATACTTAGGTTTATACCTCAATAAAACCATTAAAATCATAATTCATAACTTATTGAATCATTTCATATTTTTTTCCAAAATTGACTTTCGGGTATATTGTTCTTGATCATTTAGACAATGAAAATAGGGAAATTTGAGAACACTTTCCTCTAGAAAATTGTTTCCCTATGCCTTAGCTTTCTAACGACACTAAGATCATTCAATTTGATTCAGTATTTTGGAAGTTATACTCCAAATAATTTCGGACTGTTCTTATACTGAGATAGTCCCCTGCATTCAAATTCCAACAAGAAATTGAAATTCTTAGAGTCCGATTTAGAATTTCATTTCTTCAGATAATTTGTAGCCCTGTGTCTCTAGTTTACTAAAAACTAAAAAATATTCCATTTTGATAATTACAGAACAAGATATTCCCAAAATACTAAAACATGTTTAGTGTAGAGAAAAGCTCATCTCGACGAAATCTGATGTTCGCCGTGGCGAACTCCTCCCGAGAGGGATTCTCACAAAAATTTCACAAGTTCATAGCGGTGAAACCTAGTGTTGACTGCAGTAAACTTTACCAAAAAGGAATCCTAGCCAAACTCTTCAATTTCACTACAGCAAAGTAAGGAGTTTATCATGGCAATCTTTCACAGAAACATACCCAGTTTTTCAACTTCATGTCAAATTTTGAACTCTTATAAACAGAATTTGAATTTGAAATCTTCATGAAAATGTACAATATGTCTCTAGTTTAATTCAAATAAAAAATCATCTCATTTGGATAACTAAAGAAAAGGTTATGGCTAAAAGACTGAAGCATACTCAGTGAACATTTTCCAGTCAATCTTCTTCAAACTTTCCAAATTTTACACCTAACATAACTTGTACAAAGATCACCCTTTTCTACTTCATTTACTTCTTATTCTCAACTCCATTTCATCTCAATATCATTCACCAACAAAGAATGATCTAAATTTGATCATTAACCCAAAAATATGGCATGTTTGTGTACTTATTCATTAGCAATCAACTACATCTCATCATTCATAAATTCCTATTCTTTTTCCATAACATATCTCTTTCCTAAGTTCATTATTTCAAGTTGATAACCAATTCAAGCACACTTCAAGTTTAGCTCAACATCAACTATATACAAATCAAAATTCCATACTTGATCATAAATACCTAAAATAGAATACAAACATGTACATTCATCCACCAATTTTCTGCACCCATTTCTCACCCCATTATGAAGATCATTCAACCTGACAACATCTCTATAACAATTCATAACTTATTACTCATCAAGTATCATAAAACATATCCAAAAGTAAGAAAATTACATCAACTTCTCTTCAAGTACGACATATACATAAAAATTCACATAATCAAGTCATCAATCAAACATTACTCATCATTCTAGTTTCATTTAACCAAACCCATAATGATTAATGCCCTACTTACTTGGTTTAGCTCCGAAATCTTCAAGAATATCAAAAATCCCTAGCTTTACCAACAATCCACGATCATCTTCCAAAGGTGATAGAGATGGGTTTTTGGTGAGAATGAAAGAGAGAGCAAGGTGAAAGAGAAGCAAGTAAGAGATCAGAGAGCTAGGTTTAGTGTGGTGGAGATTGGCAACGAAATGACTTAATGAAGAGGAGAATCAACGAAGAAGAAGAAGGAGAAGATGGTCACGAATGAAGAAGAAAGCCACAAAAATGAAGGAAGACAGAGTAAAATGTAAGACCATTTAATGGTCTTTCAATTAAATGAAAGAATAGTAACTTTAGGCTTAGACGCTTGTCCAATTTCCATGAATTTCAACTAGCTCTTTTATTTAACTAGTTCAATCATTTCCAATTATCTCCTATTTTTAATGAAACTTGACAAATATTCCTAAAGTCGTTTATCAAAATTTCCATTGCCTTTGGATAATAAATTCTACTACCATTATTAATATTTTTGCCATTTGGCAATTTTCCTAATCCAAAAATATCTAAAATTTCCAGAATTTTCCTAAATTTCTCCAAAAATTCCAAAAATTCTAAATCAACAAATAAACTCTCCAAATCAATTTTCAACATATAAAAACCACAATTCTTAATAACAATCACATTTATAAACAATTATACCTAGAATGTCAATGAATGCATGTACAGTCATTTTCATATGCAAAATTTCACTATTTACGTATATGCGTATGTCACATTATCCATGAACAAGAATTGCATTTTCTAATATCTCAATCATCTCTCATATATTCTATTCTAGCCTCAATATGGGTAATGGGATGTTACAATTCTCCCCTCTTTAAAAGAAATTTTGTCCTCGAATCTTACATGATTGTTCGAATAGGTGGGGATATTGTCTCCTTAAATGCTCCTCCATTTCTCACGTAGCTTCCTCAGTTGAGTGATTACTCCAAAGGACTTTCACTAATGGAATGACTTAGTTCCTCAACTGCTTGATCTGTGATCCTACTATCTTGTTTAGCTCTTCAACATAGCTTAAGTTACTAGCAACCTTAATCTCTTGAGCCAATAATACATATGTCAGATCTGATCGGTATCTTCAAAGCATACTCACATGAAACACATTATGTAATTGAGACATCTCATTCGGTAAAGCTAATTTATAGGCCAAAGGTCCTATCCTCTCAATGATCTCATAAGGACCAATGTACCTAAGGCTTAACTTGCCCTTTTTACCGAATCTTAATACTCCTCTCCAAGGCAACACTCAGAGAAACACTTTATATCCTACGTTGTACACCATATCTCATCAATGTTGATCCACATAATTCTTTTATCTATCTTGAGCCGCTTTAATTCGACTTTGGATCAATTTCACCTTATCCACTTTATCTTGTATCAATTCTAGGTCTTCGACCATTCTTAAACCCTCTTCATCCCAATATAATGGCGATTGACACTTTCTACCATATAGTGCCTTATACGGTTCCATTCTGATACTAATGTAATAATGGTTGTTGTATGCAAATTCTATCAGTGCTATGTACTGATCCCAAGCTCCTTGAAACTCTAATACACAAGTTATGAGCATATCCTCAATAGTCTTTATTACCCTCTCACTCTGTCTATCTGTTTAAGGATAAAATGTAGTACTAAAGTTCAACTTAATACTCAAAGCATACTGCAGGCTCTTCCAGAATCTCAAAGTGAATCTGGGATCCCTGTCCAATACAATGGACACTGGAACCCCATACCTCAAAGACTTTAACTTCTAAAATGTTAGATAAAGGCATCTAATCTCTTTTAGAGATGTTGCCTACTTGTTAATAGAGATCACACTATGCAACGATAGCTTGAATGTCCTTAAAAAAATGTGGCCAGTAAAATCCACCCTCGAGTACTCGAGCTGACGTTTTGTTTTCTCCATAGTGGCCAGCGTGTTGAGTTTCGTGACACTGTGTTAATATAACCAACATCTCTTTGTCTAAAATACATCATCATACTAAACCATTAACAAATGTTTGATACAAGTTTAGTTCATCCCTTAGATATTGGGTGCATTCATGCAACAATCATTTCCTTTGTTGCTATGATAGATAACAGGGAAGTTTACCACCGATAACATAATTTACAATATCAGCAAACCATGGTCTTGCCAGGTTGTAAGTAACATTAGGGTGTCATTAGGGAAGTTCTCATTAATATCATCACTTTGCTCGAATTCCCCTCCTTCTAAACTTGATAAATGGGTTTGTAACTAAATTCTCCTCTCCTTTCTTTTCTCATATTTCTATATCAAACTCTTGTAATAGTAGCACTCATCGAATAAGTCTCGATTTTGCGCCCTTCTTGGCAAAAAGATATTTTAAAGTAGCATGGTCGGTGAATACGTTCACTTTATACCCTAAGAGGTACAACCAAAACTTATCACATGCATACACTACAGCAAGTAATTCCTTTTATGTGGTGATGTAATTAAGTTGAGGTCTTGTAAGGGTCTTGCTTGCATAATATATTGCATGCAACCTTTTATCTATCCTTTGACCCAATAAACAACCTTTTGTCTCTCCTTTGACCCAATACGCAACCTGTAGTCTGGTCGCTCGCATTGCACATGACCTTAAAATAAAGTGTCCAATAAGGTGGCATTAAGATTGGGGTTGATGTTACTACCTCCTTTAATTGATTAAATTTGGATAAACAATTTTCATTATAAAGGAAAGGCACATCCTTGACTAACAAATTTATCAAAGGTCTTACAATTTAGGAGAAATCTCTAATAAAAAGATGGTAGAACCCAACATGGTCTAAGAATCCTCACACAACCTTGACATCTAACTTTTGTTTTTGCTTTGTCTACTTCAAATCCTTGATGCAAAATCTTATGCCCGAGCACTACCCCCTCTCACACCATAAAGTGACACTTTTTCCAATTCAGCATTAAATGTGATTCTTCACATCTTTGGAGTACCTTGTCCGAATTGGTTAGACACATATCGAAAGATCTCCAAAAATTGAAAAATCATCCGTGAAAACTTCCATTATGTCCTCAATCATATCTGCGAAGACAAACATCATATATATTTGAAATATAGTTAGGGCATTGCATAATTTGAAAGGCATCCGTCTATATGCAAAGATATCATCAGGACTTGTGAAAGTAGTCTTTTCTTGATATGAATATTTGATTGTATCCCAAGTAACCATCCAAGAAGTGGTAGAATGTGTGACCAACCACTCTTTCTATCATTTGATATATGAATCGAAAAGGGAAATGGTCCTTTTTATTCACCTTATTAAGCTTGCAATAGTCTATGCACACTCTCCATCCCATGACTATTCTTGTTGAAATTAATTCTTAATTTTCACTCTCTATTACAGTCATTCCACCTTTCTTTGGTACACATTGTATAGGGCTGACCCATTCAGTATCAGATATGGGATAGATTATCACTGCATCTAAGAGTTTTACTACTTCTTTCTTGACAACTTCTTTCATGATAGGGTTCAACCTACGTTGATGTTCCTACACCACCCTACATCCTTCTTCGAGAATTATTCGGTGCATACTAACATTTGGGCTTTTACCTCAAATATTGAATATTTTCCATCCTATGGCTTTCATCTGCTTCCTAACAATAGCTACCACCCTACTCTCTTGTTTCTCATCTAGTTGGATAGAAATCATTATAAGTAAAGTTTAACCTTCACCTAAGAATGTATATCCAAGATTTGTAGGCAAAGGTTTAACTATAAAAATGGTGGTTTCTCTGTGGAGGATGGTATAGATGCTTCGATTCGGACTAATATGTCTTGATGAGTTTGAACATTTGACTCTTCCATCTCATTAACTCCTTCAGACTCATCCTTGTTCTCCTTTCTATTGCATAGTCTATCTCCTTCTATTGATTTCACCTCTTCAATGCAATTCTTTCATACATACGCTGCTTTCCTTTGGATTCTTTAAAGCTTTGTTTATATTAAATTCCACTTAATCATCATCAATCTAAAGTGGCAGTTTTCCTTCATGAACATTAATTAATGCTTTTCCTATGTTCATGAAAGGTCACCCAAGAATCAATGAACAGTTCTTATCCTCCTCGAAGTCCAGAACCACAAAGTCCATAGGAATAATGAACTTGTCCACTTGCATTAAAATGTCTTCCACCACTCCAAACGGTCTTTTAATATATTGATCAGCCAGTTGAATTAGCATTGATATTGGCTTGACCTCACCAAGCCTCAATTTTTGGAAGGTCGATAAGGGCATAAAATTGATACTTACCCTTAAATCATAAAGACACCTTATGAATTCAAATTCACCAAATACATAAAGTATTGTGAAACCCCCTAGATCTTTCAACTTGGATGGCATCTGGCTGTTTACTATTGAACTATAGATGTAGGTTAAAGCTATTATTTGGTTATCTTCCTAAGTACGCTTCTTCGATAATATGTCTTCCAAAACTTGCATATTTGGGCATGTGTTCTAAAGTCTCTACAAATGAAAGATTTATCTACAACTTCTTTAATTTCTCTATGAGTTTCATAAATTGTGCATCCAGTTTAGTCTTTTGCTATTGTTGAGGTTACGAAACTTTGGGTGGATATGGTGGACGAGCAATATAAGGAAGGTATTTACTCATGTCCACATCTTTCTCTTTTTTTTTTGTTCTTTCTCAATAGGAGGAGGATTTGCAACTTTTGTCTTTGTGGGTTGTTTAAGTTCCTTCCCACTTCAAAGTGTGATAGCTTTTAGCTGCTCCCTCGATGTTATAGCGAAACTGTTTGGGAGACTTCCTGCACTCTGTGTAGATAAAACATTTAACAGTTAACTCAATTGAACCTCTATATTATGGACAGATGAAGCATGATTCTTTGTTACTTGTTCAAATCTACCTTCCAAACTTTTTTTAGCATCATTTAAGCTTCCAAGCTTTTAAGATTTCATCCAATTTAGCTTCTATGGAATTTGCTTTCTCTTGTTGAAAACCAGGTGGCCCTCGAGATCAGAATTGACCTCTAACATTATTTGACCATAAAAAGTTTAGGTGATTCTTCTAACCAGGATTGTACATGTTCATATAGGGGTTTTTCACTCCACCATGACCAAATTGTGCCATATACTTAATTTGCTCAATTTCATTACTTTGAATGAAGAAGCAATCGATGGTATAATGATTATCTTGGCCGTATAGCTCGCATCTTTACTATATGACCTTAATAGAGGCTAAAGAAGAAGCTTTCATATTGTTCAATTGTTGAGTCAAGTTATTGATCTTAGCTTGCATTTCTATACTTAGGTCAATAGTTAAAGCTCCTTTTTGCTCACGGAGGTTTGTGGGTTATCTACTCCTATCATTCGTCCACAGACAATTATTACTAGCCATTTCTTCAAACAACTCCTCTGCTTTGTCAATAGTCTTCTGCATAAGTGATCCATTCGATGCTGCATCTATAGTACCTCTCGTGGGTGGATTGACTCCACTATAGAAGATTTGCAAAAGAAATTCTTTTGGAAGGTTGTGGTGTGAACACCTCCTTTGGAAATCCTTATAGCTTGCCTATGCCTTGTAAAGTGATTATCTATCACTCTATTGGAAGTTTGTGATTTCTTTTATCATCTTCCTAATTTTAGTGAAGGGAAAATATTTGTCTAGGAATGCACGTTCTAATTACTCCCACATTGTGACATTTGAGGGACTGAGAGAGTGATACCAAGTTTTAGCTCTATCCCTTAACATAAAAGGGAAAAGCCTCATCCTAACAGCATCTTCGGACATCCCATGATATTAGAAGGTATCACATATTTCGAGAAAGTTCACTATATGTGCATTGGGATCATCATTGGTCAATTTGTAGAATTGCACATTTTTTTGCAACATATTTAGTAGGGCTAGCTTAATTTCGAATAAAGGTGTTTAAATAGGAGGTCTAGCAATACCTTGAATGGTTGCATTAAATCCTGATATCATGAAATCTATGAGGGTTCGAGGTTGGTACCCTTGGGTTCTTCCTTGCTGAAGCTCTTGATAAAATTCCTCAACCATCGGTTCTTTAATTTCTTATTCTTAGTGTTTGGCTCTTTGAATGGCTTATTCCAAGCGACTGATGTCAAGTGCTAGGTTTTAGCAATCTAACTTGAACTTCGAGTGACTCTTGTGTTCGTGCAAATGCACAGACATAAAAGTGATGAGAACGCCTTAGACTATAAGAACTAAACTAATCCTACTAACTCTCCAGCAACAATGCCAAAAAATTATTAAGGAAACCCTCAAATGACTGCAAGCACACAAGTCGTGGGTATAGTATGTGGGGTGTCGATCCCTTGAGGAGTTGTTAAACTAATATAATTTTAAGTTAACTAAGGCCTAAAGAATTATTAAAGTGAAAATAAAAACTGCACAAGAAGTAAACATGTAAAAATGATTGATTGGAATGAAAATGTAAAATTAACACATAAAGAATCAAATAAAGCACCACAAAATTAACAATGGAAATCACATAAGGAAGATTAGCCGAATGTAAAAAGGGGGATTTATCCTATTATCAAAGGCTAACATGATTACTTTTGAGTTAATACGGTATCGATCCTAGACTTTCAAAGGGTGGATTACTCTCTCTCAAGTTATCATTATTAAATCCTAAATCATAACCACTAATTGAATTATGAAATTTTCAATCTCTTAATTAACAAAAAACTCACAATTCCAATCAGATCTTAAGCCCTCTAATAGACTATCGAGCCCTCACACGATATCTCTCTTTGTTTAAATTCTAGATTTGATTATTTGCATGATCTATTGGATTGTTTAACTGTCATTATCCAATCTAATCATTTTTCTATCGGTTCACTCTCTTGATTTATTATCGAAGCATGCAAATACAACAAATAATCACAACACCCAATGTATTAACATCAAAAGAAATCATGTTATCATTGATTCAAAAACAAATCCCTAAAGAAGTTTAGAACATCATCATCAAACCCAAATCTATCACTATCAAATCCATCTTATACATTCAAAAGAAATAATAATAAAGATGAAATGAAATGTCACTTGGAAAGGTTAGAATAGATCAGGAAGATAGCAGCATTACAACCCTTCTTCTCCTTCTTCCTTTCTCCTTCTTCTCATTTCTTCTTCCTCTCTCCTTGGATCTTTCTCAAAGTGGTAGAAGTTGAAGCTCTCCCTAGGGTTCTTTCTCTATCTTTATATATTTTTTCCATTTTAGGTAAACCTTAGGGTTTTCCTGGGTCCAAAAAGTCATAAATGTCCCTCGATAAGTTGCAATCGGAAGGTTGTCCGCATTGTCTGTCTCGCAGGCCATGATCATGGCCCATGATTTTTGCTCTCTGTCATGATCATGACAGTTCGTCCAACTTCTTTCACGATTGTGGCCTTAGAACTTGCTCTAGGTTTCCTTTGAATACTCTCAGTTCTTTGATATTTGATCTGAAACACTAACTAACACATCAAAACGACTCAAATGCACTAAATTTAAGCTCAATAGGATGCTCTAGCCCATAAAAAACTCAAAACACAAATTTTAGAATCCTAAGCTAAAATAGGCATTGAAACCATATGGAATTATGGCTTTGTTAGCCCCCAAAATAAAGAGCACCTCTTTGACATCTTGACTTTAAAAGGGAGTTGTTAATATCATGGCTTATTGATTTAAAATTAACTTTGGAATATAATCATTTATGTAATTAAATGAAATGAAGAGGCTATTAGATTTTCCAAATGTCTTAGTGAATTATTGTATTGTTATAACTTTGAGATCATCTTATGTCTACTTGGGAATTCCATCTTTATCTTTAAGAAGAAAGATTATATTAGAGTTGTTACTACTGATGATCGAACTATATAAGAATTTAATGTTCCTATCTCCTTTCTTTAGCTATCAAATCCTTGATCTTTCACTCAATAAGGAATTATAACTGTTGAGAGTTGTAACATATCGATTTAGAGTAGTTTTTCTCCCAAAATGAGTAATTTGTCTCCTAGCTTAGCTAATAACTTGTTTTGTTGAGCATTAAAGTTTTCCTTGCCTACCTTAATTACATATAGAGTGTCAGATCCTAAAATTTTTTTATAGTTTACTCCAATTTACTTTGAGTTTAGAGATACATTTGAAGGACTTAAAAACCTATAAACTATCTCGACATCCCTTTGGTGACTACTACATAAATTATGGATGTTTAAGTAAGTAATTATTGAATGTAGAAGGTAAAATTCTAGTGGAAGTAAGAGTTTTAAAAATGATTTCAATTTAGGAATGTTTGAAATTATTAGGCTTAGCAATTTACTGAAGCTATTGGGAAAGCTAGAGTTCCAATCTACTTTAATTAATGCTTGATCTACTTTCTTTTTTAGTATAAGATTCCCTTCATATTTATTATACCAAGTGAATTGATGACCTATATATCACAAGTCCTCTAAGCTAGCAATAGAGAGAGAGTTTTTAAAGTTATCTACCTACAAAGTTTGAGTATTATATCCCTCAAGTTTACGTGAATAAAGGATGTTATTGAAATCTCCTATAATAATCAAAGTTTACTGTATTGAGGTTGTAAGACATATAATATCCTTCTAAAAGGAAAGTCTTTGTGGAGCCAAGTTATGAGCATAAACAAAAGTAACGTTAGTAGAGATGTTCTTTTGCAAAAGAGTGAGTGAAATATGGATTAACTAGTAACAAGCCTTCTTTTTGTCAACTCTTATAAAATTGGGATCAAAAGTTATAGTGATTATATCATTATAGTGACAATGATGGTTAGAAACCACCTATTAATTTCTATTGATGAACCATAGCCCTTATTAGAAGGAGCTAGCATTTATTGTCATCAAGAGGACAACCAAAAGAGGTTTCTTTAGAAGAAGCAATCCAAATAAGGTTTATTATTTATTGGGGTTATATAGCCATCTCAAATTCCAAGTTAAGAGAGACATTATTTAAGGGTTCTGAAAGAACTTGATTTTTTCTTCTTATTATAATATCTTCTAACTACTTTGAATGGGAAATCCTTATATAGATTAAGGTTAAGGTTGGAGGATATTTCTTTAGGATAGCTAAGGTTTAGCAACTAATGGATCTCAACTTATCTTTAATCTTCTTGCTATTATTTGGCACCTACTAAAGTTGTAAATTCATCTATCTACGAAATTATAGTAGCAATTGAAATTTGTGTTTCCTGTAAAGCTAAGTGGATAGCTTCGATAGGCCCATTAATGTATGCTTTTGGTAAAAAGTTCTTTAGAGGTTATAGTAAGTGAATTTTTTTTAATTTTATAGATTTTTTGGGATCTTCAAGTCCACTTGTTATATTATTAAGGATCTCATTGATTCCCATTAGCTATTGGTAAGTGCCTAAGATGAATTCCTTTTAGTAAGTTTCCAAACATTAAATGTTGATTGAAAATATGTTTATAGTCCTTTGAAATACTAATCTCTACCTTTTTGAGCTCCTTTTTTCTCCTAACCAAATTAGTCTTAACATGTTAAGAAGTTCTTTCTAAACCTCATCTTCAGTGCTTACCTTCGAAAAACATACCCTCTTGATACTTCCTACATATTCATCAAGGCATAAGGGCTTCCTAATAGTGCTAGCTATATAAGTAAGGCGTACTCCAATATTTCAAGATAATATTACAAAAGTGCACCCATATGGGGATTAGGTTCAAACTATGTTTATCAAGGCTCATTCCTAATCCCCACTTTTGAAGGAGCAATGGCTTGCCATAGAAATTACAAGGTCCTTATTCTAGTATTTTACACATCTTTTGCTCATCTGAAAATCTAAAAAGGAAATATTATTCCTTAGTAACCATGATAGTTTCTAAGCCTAAGTTACCCCACCTTGAAGCAGCCCACCTTTGCATTTTATGAAAATGTGCTCTTTTATCTAAACAAAACCTTACTAAAGACTAGGGAGTTGCTTCTACTTAAAGGATCTCTAATAGAGGAGAAACTATAAGAGGTTCACTAGGAGAAGGGACATGATGGATGAAGAGGACCTTTGTAAAAGGTGAGTGTCACCCATTACTTTGCTTTAAGTTTTATGTATAATTTGCCAAATGATTTTATCATTACCTAGATTTGCACTAATGAGCGGGGGAGCTTTGATTAAAGTGATAGATTAAGCTTCCAAGGTCTTTATTGCATCCTTAAGTAGGTCTTTAATTATTTGTCTCACTTCTACTTTAAGAACTTAATGAATTTATTTGTGTTAAACTTTATGATTTTAAGATTAGTTTCACTTATGGAGGTCTCCTCATCGTTATTTATCTCATTCTTGGACGCTTTGAAAACTACTATTCATATTGGAGATACTTCATCTTCATGCAATTTATTTATTCACATCTCATATGTGAGGAGTTCTAGTGAGATCTTTTAATAGTAAGATGTTTAAATCTTTTGCTTCTTGAATGGATATCAATTCGTCTCTTATATCTTTTGTAAAGACCTAACTGACTTTCTCAAAATTTCAAGGTTAATGTGATTCTTACTAAAACTTTTAAGAGAACTAGTAAAATAAAACTAATAAAGTGAACGTTTATGCTATAAATTGATTCATTATGTTTTACATGAAATAATTCATACTATCATCACTTGCTCTCGTTCATTTGAGTGGTCATCCCATGCATGATATTAAGTGTATGTCATATTGCTTAGGCATCTCACACATGCAAAACCTATTAAACTCACTTTTATTAATGCGTAAAATAAAATATACCTCTTTCCTGTTTAATGTAGTGAGTCTTGATATTGTTGCTCCACTCATTTCCATCCTTTGGTAGTTTACCGTTCATTTTATCTATAAAATGATTTTCTTTGGGACATAATAACTTCCAAAACATTAACCCCTTTACGTAAAAGAAAGTGTCTTATCCTAATTTTCTAATAAAAATCAAGTGATATTATGATCTTTGCACATAAGAGGGCAGGGTGAATTATGTGAACAAAATTTGAAATATTTTTTGAAAATTAGTAAATAAATTTCCCTAACTAGTAATTGAATGTGAAAATTAATCAAATGAAAATTACACCAAGCATAGATATAATGAAAGAGATAAGGAAAATATAGCTTAAATATATATTTATAGCGGTCTGCTCTAATAACTCTTAGCTTATGTCTGTTCTCCAAGTTTTATTTTGAGAATTTCACTATCATTTTTCTTTTAATAAGTGAAGAGGAAATGATATTGGTTCCACATTTTGTGTTGTACCATTATTCTACTTTCATGTTGCAATTTTTGCAACTCTGTTTATTTAAATTAAATAAAATTTAAAAACTAACATTTCATAATACAAATTTATTAATAAAATAAAAATATGAGAAATTATTTTTCACTAACAAAGATAAAAATTGAATTAAGGACTCAACTTATCACCATATAGACTTTAATAAACATAGTATTCCTCAATAAATTAGGAAGTTAATAGTAATTAATTATTAACAAATCAAATTAATACAACTAAATATTCTTACACTTTTTTACAATTAATGATATCTCAGTAATATATAATAAATGAATTAATATAACTAAATATGCTTACACTCTTATACGATTAATGATATTCGTTAGCAGTAACTAACGTATCTTAATAATATATAATTATTGTTTATATTATTCAGATAAAAAATTGTTTAAATGCCCATTTTGATATTTCATAATAATTTTTAATAAAAACTTATTAATACAATATAAAAATATGAGAAATAAATTTTCAATAACAAAGATAAAAATTAAATTGCGGACTCAACTTATTAGTATATAGATTTTAATAAACTTATTATTTGTCAATAAAAAGTTGAAAAGTTTTTTGAAAATTAATGAGTTATTATCAATAATTAGTATAACAGTACAACCTTAAAGCATCAAATTGTCAAAAAGGAGAGATATAAATGAAATAAGGAAGCATGTGTTTAATCTCATATTCAATTGTATCTAGTCTAGTAGCCATCTTCTCTTCATGTCAATTGAGAGGTGTGTCCCTATTCCTTTTGCTATTATGTTCAATCTATATTGAAGTATAATTTTCTGGTACAGCTGTTCATTGTGTTTTTGCTCCTTTACAAAGATTCTACACCATGGTTGTAAGACTGATTTTAACTACTTTGAGGTTCGCCTTTTGTCCCATTTTTAGAGTGACTAGCCAATCAATTAATTCCTCCTCACTTTGGACTAATTTCTTGAGATTCAACATTCTTTCCACTTTCCTCCAGATGATGTAGGTGTACTCGTAATTTACCATTAAGTGACATTATTTCAGGTTGAGAGTTAAAGAGCTCATAAGTTGCTAAATCTGAGAGTGTTTTAAGCTTGTCTTTGGTCATGAGCCTCTTTCCAATCCCCAACCATAAGATAAAGGCATATAAGGAGGGTATTTCATTATTCCACACTAGCTTACACCATTTAACTCTACTATTAGAATCATTTAAGATAAAGATTGTGCATGCCTTTGTGCTAAATGTTATTGATCTATTGGCAATCTAGAGGATTCCATCCTATCTTGCTCCTTAACATCTTAGCATGTTGTTCATTATAATATCCACTCCTCTATTCTAATGATAAGGCCATTTCCATTGATTGTTTGCAATAAATTTGCTTACCCTTGTAGTTGGACTAATAACTAACCTTATGTGTTGAATTTCTGTTATCTTATATAATGGACCTCTTCTATGCCAGTTATCATACCAAAAGTAGGTTGATTCCCCTTTTCAAATCTAGTGATGTATCAAATCTTGCATCCGATGTCTTGATCCCAGGATTTGTTTAAGGTTCCATGATATAGTATGCTTAGGTTTGAGGCTTCATATGCTTTCACCCTTTATGTAGACATTGTGAACCCATTTAACCCACAACTCCTCCTTTTGGCTACATAAACATTATATCTTCTTTACCATACTAATTTTGTTAAGAAGTTTAGCTTAATAGATTCCTAAACCTCCTTAGTTCTTGTCTATCTCCTTTAGAACACTCTTTGGAAGACTAATATGATTGATCCAATATGTTGCCATGTTGTTGAGTATGTTCAGAACCAATTATAGCTTCCCCCATAGCTAAAGAATATGTTGCTCTAGTGGTTGATCTTATTATCAACCTATCCAAAAGCAAAATACAATCTATTGCATTTACTTTTCTTTATGAAATTGGCACTCTGAGATATTTAATAGGGAGCTTGTAACATCCCATCACTGATGGGAAGGATAAATTGGTCATTTGGGACGGGTTAGGCGAGTGTAAATATACCTCGGCATGCTCATGCATCATATAGCCTCTATATATATATTAATAGTAATTTTTGCACATGCACATGATTGTACATGCATTTATGACATTTTCCGGCATATGCGTTTATTGTGAAAAATGTGTTAATTGTGTTTGAAAAATTGAATTGGAGTGATTTATGTGTGTTTTACATTTTTAGGGACTTTTAGAAATTTTCCTAGAATTTTTGGGAAAAAATGTCCGGACCGGAAAAATTTGCAAGTGACAGACTGATGGGTTTTCGGTACCGAAAATTACTGTCCGATGACACTGGGCATTTAGGTACATGATTTTAGGAATTATGAAGTTGAACCATTGGAATTTGGAGACATATTGGACT
>JANVCQ010243579.1:0-22195 GCA_025531925.1 Erythroxylum plowmanianum
TGATTGAGATCCTTAGACTCCATGATAGCAGTAACTTGAGAGTCCCATTCTTTTGGTAGTGAGCGAAGAATCTTTTTTACCTTTTCGCTATCCGTCATATGCTTTCCAAGGTTGCCTAATCCATTTATGATTTCTGCAAAACGATCAAGCATAGTGGAAATAGACTCACCTTCCTTCATAACAAACATTTCATAGTCATGGAGAAGCATGTTGATCTTTGTCTCTCAGACTTGATTGGTTCCTTCAAGAAATATCTTCTTTTTCCCTTTTTCTTTGTTTATCACAAGGTTTGAGTATCTTGGTTGTTTGTCTGGCACAATTTTTATCAAGGTTATGGTCGTGATTAGATAGATTGTATACTGATCCTTTGAAATCTTGAATGGATATGGCTCTGCCTTCTCATCTTGCAGAATACCATATAATCTTTGTTCTTCATGATTTAGAAGATGTATCGTTTGATCATTAATCGGTATAGGTTCAACTATTACCTTGATTGACTTTTTCAAAGATTCTCTGATAATAATTGAACTTCTATTTCGAACAAGTACTGGTTCTTCTGTAATCTTCATTCTCAAATCTTTTTTATTGATTAGTTGAGTAGGATTATAAGATTCTAATTGATGTGTCACTGTTTTTGTCTTCTTTTGAACTTCAGATGAAGAAACTTTCTTCAGACTGGGCTTCTGCTTCTTTTGTTCTTCTACCAGTTTAGAAGAAAGTTGATGTTGAGGTTTCTTCTTCTCAAATACTAGCTTTCTCTTTATCTCTGTCTCTTTAGGTGATTTTGTTGATTGACTTTGCAAAATTGAGATAATTGATCTAGTATATTGATGTGTTTTCTTTGTTTTTTCAGAATCTTCACCAAGGGTAAAAACTTTCTGTTTCTTCTGTTCTTGTTGACGTAAAGTCAACAATCTCGATGACCTTCTTGACTGTTTAGATTTTTCTGAATGAAGTGGCTCTGCCTTTCTCTTCAAAGACACTTGCTGTGATGATTGTTTAACCCGGCTTTCCTCTTCCTATGGAATCGTCTTAGTTTTGATTGATACATCAGACGATTTCTCAGTCTTCTCTTTTGTTAATGTTCTTTCTGTCAATCGAGGTTTTCCTCTTTTTGTAGGTGTAATACGTTCACTCTTACTCCGTCTTACTATATGCTCCCCCTTAGATCTTGCTTTCGGTGTAAAAGCTATATCCACCTCATCTTTACGCTTTAATCCCAGTCTGCTGATAGTGGGGGCATTAATAATGCTTTTTACATCCATTTTCATCCTGTTACCTCTTTCGAAAAGAATTACAGAATCTCTAAAAATCCTTGTCAATAGTATATCATACAATAAAGAGCTAGAATCTCTTTTTGTCTTCATCATGTGCTTCAAAATTAAGTACGGAAGATTAATGGGTTGAAGATTGAATAAGTGAAACAGACATTGTTCATCCATCGCTGTCATAACGTGCTTCGAGCCTAATCTTGGTAGAACACAATGAAGAAGTAGTGAATGTAGAACCCTAGTTTTTAGAACAAGAGTTGACGCCTTCTTGTCTCTTGGTTCACTACTTCCATATAGTTGTCGATTGAGGTGTGCTTTATCTACACAACCTTGAGTAATCCACTTTAAGTTATGAGACAATCTTACTCCAACACTTGGATACTCACTGACCTTCTCGATTGAATCTAGTGTCACGATAATCGATAATCCATCTACCATTGATACTAAGGTGTCATCTACCACCTTTGCATTTTTCCAAAAATCATATATCTCATTCAAATAGACTTTTTCACGAATCTTAAAGAAATTTCTCTAGTCAGCTACATCAATTTCTAGTTCAATGTCCATCTAATTTTCCTTCAAGGAGATGAAATCAACATGTCTTCCATAGACAAGAGATTGCTCCATTTGTGATATGTAATAATAAGAACTAAAAAAACACAAATGTATTTTGCTCAAGGTAACGATGTTAGTATCTGAAGCTAAGAATATGAAACAAACGAATTTGAAGCTCAAAACAGAGTGATGAAATGTCTTGATTGAGCACACTGAACACTTTGATTTCAAAGTATTTCAAGAATATTCTGATATTTTAAAAACTTGAGAAGTTCTCTGTCTAATATCAACTCTTGAAAAGTTACCATCTATAACTTACCATTACTGTTTACTTGAGAACTTACAACTTTTTATCTTTTTTTCGTGTGAATCAACTGGGTCATGTCGTATCAGACTAATGATCATTCAACATTACCATATTCAAGTTCCGTCTGATTTCTTTGAATCTATCTTCACAGAGAGGTTTAGTGAAGATATCTGCCCATTATTGATTTGTCTCAACAAATTGTAGACTAATGATTCCTCTCTATACTAGTCTCGTAGAAAATGATATCTAACTTCAATATGCTTTGCCCTCGAATGTTGTATTAGATTCTTTGATAGATTGATAACACTTGTGTTGTCATAGAAGATTGGAATTTGTTCTTCTTGTATGGAGTAATCTTCTAAATAATACTTAATCCATAACATCTGTGAACAACAGCTTGCAGTTGACATATATTCAGCCTCTACAGTAGATAGAGCAATTGAACTTTGCCTCTTGCTTGACCAAGAAACTAGATTGTGACCAAGAAAGTGACATCCTCTACTTGTACTCTTCCTATCAATCCTATCTCTAGCGTAATCAGCACCACAGTAGCCAATTAACCTGAAATCTTACCTTTCTCATATAATAAACATAGATCAGTAGAACCTGACAAGTATCTCAATATTCTTTTAACAGCAATATAATGAGATTCTCTAGGATCTGCTTGAAATCTTGCATATAAATAATCACTAAGCAATATATCAGGTCTGCTTGCTGTTAGGTAAAGTAAAAAAATCAATAATTCCTCTGAAAAGAGTTTGATCAACCTTTTTGCCTTCTTCATCCTTTGATAAGAGGTTTGAAGGACGCATAGGAGGTGACATAGGTTTAACCTTTTCCATTTTATACTTGACTAATAGTTCTTTGTTATATTTATGTTGATGAATAAAAATCTTTTCTTCAGTTTGCCTAACTTGTAAACTAAGAAAGAATGTTAATTCACCCATCATACTCATTTCAAATTCACTCTTCATAAGATTTTCAAAACTAAAACATAGCTTGTTAGAAGTTGCACCAAAAATAATATCATTTACTTATATCTGTACTATAATGAAATCATTTTTAATACATTTTCTAAACAAGGTCTTATCTACTTGACCTCCACTAAAGTTATTTTCAATCAGAAAAGAACTTAGACGATCATATTAAGCACAAGGTGCTTATTTTAATCCATACAAAGCTTTATGAAGTCTATAGACATAATCTGATTTATCAGAATCTTCAAAACTAGGAGATTGCTTTACATAAACTTATTCATCAATACAACCATTCAAAAAGGCACTTTTCACATCCATTTGAAACAGTTTTATATCATGACAAACTGCATATGCAAGCAAAATCCTAATAGCTTATAATCTAGCTACAGGAGCATAAGTTTCATTATAGTCTATTCCTTCTTGTTGATTATAGCCTTGAGCTACTAATCTAGTTTTGTTATGATTTACTCTACTTGATTCATCTAGTTTATTCTTAAAACCCATATGGTTCCTATGATTGACTTATTGGAGGGTCTAGGAACTAAAGACCAAACTTTGTTCCTTGAAAATTGATTTGACTCCTCTTGTATGACTAAAATCCAAGCTTCATCCTAAAGAGTTTCATCAATTTTCTTAGGTTCTAATTCAAAAATAAAAGCTACATTTGCCTCTCTTCTAAATTTAGACCTAGTTCTCACACCTTCTGAGGTTTTGCCTATAATCAGATTTTTTGGGTGAGAAGATTTATACTTCTAGTCTTTTATAAGACTAAAGTTTTCAGGAATATCTTCTACCTTATCAAGTGAAACATCTTATGGTGACATGTCTATGTTATCAACTAAGGGAGCAGATAGAGTTTCATCATCAGAATTGTTTCTTCTATCTAGTTGTGAATCATCATCAAACTTGACATGCATAGATTCTTCAACAAATTTAGAAACAAGATTATAAACTCTATAAGCTTTAGAAGACATCGAATATCCTAGAAAAATTCTTGAGTTGATCTTAAAATCAAATTTATCCAAATTCTCTTTTGTATTCAATATGGTACATTTGTAACCAAATCGATGGAAGTCGGAGATATTTGGATTCTTCCTTTCCATAACTCATATGGTGTTTTGTTTAAAAGAGGTTGCAAAAGTATTCTATTTTGAATATAACAAGTTGTATTCACAGCTTCTGCCCAGAAATACGTAGGAAGATTCATTTCACATAGCAATGGTTCTTGCCATTTCCTGAATCGTCCTGTTCTTTCTTTCTACAACTCCATTTTGTTGTGGAGTTCTAGGAGCAGAGAAATTATGGAAAATTCCATTCTCTTCGCAAAACATTCTGAATTTTTATTTTTAAATTCTCCATCAAGATCACTCCTAATTCCAGCAATAGAAATTCCTTTTTCATTTTGAAACTTTTTGGATAACACTTTAAAGCACTTAAGAGATTCATCTTTATGTGATAAGAACAATATCCAACAAAATCTAGTGAAATCATCAACAACTCTATATGTAACAACTTTAGAGGTCTAGGCAAGGTTACAACATTTTTAAAAGAAAAAGATGTTTTAACTTATTTTCCTTTTTAACAACTCTCACAAAAGAAATCTTTGTTAAAACTTATTTTTGGTAATCCTCTTACCAAATCATGTTTAACCAACTTGGAAATATGTTCAAAACTAACATGACCTAGCTTTTTATGCCAAATTAGTTTTTCCTCATCTGTTGATATAAAACATGAAATATTTTGACTTTTCAAATCTTCTAAACTAATCTTATAGAGATTGTTTCATCTCTTGACATAAAAGAATATGGAACTGTCCTTATTTTTAACTACACAAGAATTTTGATTAAAGGATACTTTAAAACTAGAATCACATAATTGACTTACACTAATCAGATTATGCTTTAAACCTTCAACTAGCATAACATTATCAATAGACGCAAATGAATCTTTACCAATTTTGCTGATTCCAACTATTTCTCCCTACTGGTTGTCTCCAAAAGTTATTGATCCTCTTTGTTTATTTTGGATGTCTAGGAACATAGACCTTTTTCCTGTCATGTGTCACGAGCATCCATTGTCCAAGTACCATTGGTGCTGGTTGCTTTTTCTAAGAAGGGAGATCTACAAGATGTATTATGTCTTTCTTAGGTACCCATATTTTCTTGGGTCCTTCTAGTCTCACAATTATTCTTCGAATAGTAAGAAAATTGTTTCTTTTGCTTCCTATTAGGAACAGAACTCATATCATAACGAACTTTGCTATTAGTGAACCCTAAACCACTCTTATCATTCGGGTGTCTATATTTTCTAATCATATCGTTCATCTTTTATGTACTTTTAGTAAATGTTGATATATCTGCCGAAAGACTATTAATCCTTTGTTTCAATTGACTAATTTTTTCGAATCTATGTACAGTTACTTTCTTTTTCATATCGTCTACTTATTTCTTAAGGCAGATGCTTTCTTTTTCCAACATTTCCGTGTTCTTCACGTTTTCAACAAATTTTCTTTTTAAAGCCTTATATTGCTTTAATATAGCATATGAATCTTCTAGCAATTCTAAATATGCTTTTTACAGTTCATTAGAATTAGAAGTTACCTCATCTTCGCATTCCTTCTCAGCTTCTAAGCATATATTTGCTTGTACTGATGCTTCTGAGTTGGAATTAGATTTGGACGAATCCAAATCTTCCCAAGTTGCCATCATGCCTTTTTTTGTTTTCTTTAGTTTTCTTCTGTTTTCTTTTGAACAACAGACATTCAGACTTGTAGTGTCCTACTTTGTTGCACTCATAGCAGATGATAGAAATTTTCTCATTCTTGACTTCGTCTTTGTATTTTTCTTAAAAGAAAAACCTTTATTTCCTTTTGCTTTCTTTTTCCACATCCTTCTAATTTTTCTTGAAATGAAGGATAGTTCATCATCTTCTTCACTTGACTCTTGATCAGATTCACAGGCATCATCATTCTTGATTTCTTCAATCTTTAATGCTTTTGAAGATGTAATTCTACTTCTTTGGTTCTTTTCATTCTTCTAACCAGCCTTTAATGCTATAGATTTGTCTCTTCTAGGTTTATCTTCTGCTTCAAGCTCCAACCCGCTTAAGTCCTTGGCTTCTTGTATTGCTATAACTTTAGGTCTCCATCTTTTAGGAAGACTCCTGAGAATCTTTCTAACATGATCTTGATTATTGTAGATTCTCCCAAGAGCTTTAAGTCCATCAACGATAGTTTGAAATCGACTAAACATCTAATCAATAGACTCATCCTCTTTCATCTTGAACAGCTCATACTGATGTACAAGAATGCTGATCTTGGACTCTTTTACTTGATTTGTGCCTTCATGTGCGATGGATAATGTATCTCATATTTCCTTTGCAGTTTTACATCCATGAACCTTATCACATTCACTTTTGCTTAGGGCACAACTCAGAAAGAACTTGGCCTTTAAGTTTAATTAAAATCGAGTTTTCTAATCGACTAACCATCTGTTACGAGAAATGATATTGCCTTCATTGTTTGTTGGTGTGTATGGTCTATTCTCAATGATATCCTAAAGATCAATATGTGTGGATTCTATGAAGAGCCACATCTTGTCCTTCCAAAAATGATAATCCTCACCATTGAACGCAGGATGTCTTATGACCGAGGCACCTTCAGCTATAAAAACATATGATTCAGCTATGGATCTTTGTCCTCATTTTGTAAAGGTGGTTATTGAAAACCGAGCTCTGATATCAACTGAAGTAAATCACTTGTTAATATAGGAATCATGTAAAGCATACAAAATACAGAAGAAGGGGGGTTGAATTGTGTAATCTTTTCGAAATTGTTAATCTTTTGGGATTTCTTGAATATCTTTACAACTATTAGATGAATACCAAAAACACTTCACTAAAAATTGATAAGTATTAAAATCACAAGTAACTTTATCTACTCGTCTAACAATAAGAAAATTAAAGTACAAGGTTTAGATAATAGAAGTAGCGATTTTATACTAGTTCACCCCAAACCTTGGGGTACATTCAGTCCTTGGAGTTTGTCTGAGATTTCACTATACTTTTCAACTTTTACAAGTATTCTTTCTTTCCTTCCAAAGCCTCTTCAGGTCTCTTTGATAGATTATTCTTTCTACTATCTTAGCCTCTCCAAGCTACAGCCTTTTCTTTCTCTCTCTAAGAAAAAGAATATCTTGAGCTTTACGTTACAGTATTATTCGCTCTCTTGTTTTGCTATTTGAATACAAAATTTTCTCTTAGTATTGCACAATCACAATTTTTCTCTCTTGTAAGCAAAAATTATTTTAGTCTTTGACTAGAACTAGTATTTATAGCCTAAGTCTCCACTATCTTCTTGAAAACTGTTTCTTGAATCTTCAAGAGAAACTGCTTCTTGAATCTTCAAGATACTGTTATTTAGTTGAGTTTTGTATCTAACTCCAACTAACTAATTGTCTAATGTTCTAGAGTATCTTCCTTTTTGTATCGTCTAATATTGTCGTTTCGTTTGTTGTTTTGGCTTCGTCTGTTATTTGCTTCGTCTGTTGTTTGCTTCATTTGTTGTTTGCGCTTCGTCTATTATTTTTGCTTCATCTGTTGTTCTCACTTTGTCTGTTATTTCTGCTTCGTCTGCTGGTTTTGCTTCGTTTGTTATTTTCGCTTCGTCTATTATTTCCACTTCGTCTGTTGTTTTCGCTTCGTCTGTTATTTTCGCTTTGTTTGTTATTTGCATTTCGTCTGTTGTTTGCTTCATATGCTGTTTGCCTCGTCTGTTGTTTGCACTTCGTCTGTTATTTCCGCTTCATTTATCGTTTGAACTTCGTCTATTATTTTCGCTTCGTTTGTTGTTCCTGCTTCGTCTGTTATTTCCATTTCATCTATTATTTTCACTTTGTCTATTATTTGCACTTCGTCTGTTGTTTGCTTCGTCTGTTGTTTCACTTCGTCTGTGATGACGTGTATTATTTGTTGCTGACGTATCATCTGGGATGACTAAGTGTTACTTACATTTTCTGCACACTTAACAAACTTATCAAAACAGTTCATATATTTCTAATATTATTATTATTTGATTGTCACCAAAATTAATAGAAGTGAAGTCTACTTGACTTAACACATTTTTCTTATGAATATGAAAATCAACTAATCATCATTTTTGTTTCATAAAACAATAACTCTAAAAGATTTACACAATACTTGCTTGATATAGCTCCAAAATCTGCAAGAACTCAAGAAGTCCTAAACTTGATGTAACTCACATACGCCATTGTAGAGGTTGGTAAGTTTCAGTTTTTCTTGAGGAAAATGAAAGAAAACCGAAGTTGGGAGTAGCAAAAGGATATATGAGAACAAGGTTTTTCTTTGATGAAGATTTGATGAAAAACTTTGTGTAAAAAAGGCGACTTTAGAGAAGGAACTCAGAAGAGAGATGAAGGCAAGAATAATAACTTATCCTTTTAAGTTAAGAACACCTAACTTTAGATTTGGACACTTGTCATATTCCTAAGGTCTTAGCTAGTTTCCTATCTAACTAGTTCTTATTGAATTAGTTCCATAACTCCCATCTTTTCATTCCAATTATCACCAAAATTTTCCAATAACATCTTCTCACAAATTCTAAAGTCATCTCTAAATTTTCAAAATCATTTTCAAATTCTCCATTATCATTTGGTTTCTCATTTTTATTTTCCATTCACCAATTTGCTCGCCAAGCGGCATTTTTTCCTAGTATAATAATATTCAACATTTTTTAAAATTATTCCTAAAATTCACCAAAAATTCAAAATCACTAAACACGCCTTCCAATTAAATTTTCAATACACATAAACCACGATTCTCAATAAAAATCTCATTTCACATAAATAAAGTAATTATACTCAAAAATTGTCAATGAATGTATGTACAATTATTTTTATATGAAAAAATTTAATAATCACATGTATGTGCTTATCATATAATGCATGAGCACGAAATGCATTTCTAATCTCTCAATAATCTCTCATACTTCCTATTCTAGCCTTGATATGGATTACGAGATGTTACAAAAGTGCATTCTTTAATGGTTATATTAACGAAGAAATATTTGTTAAACAACTCCCAGGTTTTGAAGATGAAAACCATTCAGATTATGTGATGAAGTTAACCAAAGCTTCGTATGGTTTAAAGCAGGCTCCTTGGGCATGGTATGAGAGGTTAAGTAATTTTCTACTTGAGAACAACTTTGAAAGAGAAAAGTTTGATAAAACCTTATTTATTAAGAGAAAGGAGAATGATTTACTCATAATGCAAATATATGATGATGACATAATATTTGGTGTTACTAATCCATCCTTCTGTAAAGAATTCTCAGCATTAATGTAGGGGAGTTTTAAATGAGCATCATAGGAGAATTATCATTCTTTCTCGAATTACAAATAAGATAAACAGAAAAAGGAATCTTCATTATCCAAGACAAATATATAAAGGAACTCACCAAGAAATATCATTTTGAGAATTCCAAACCGATGGGTACTCCCATATATACTGGAACTAAACTTAATAAAGACGATGAAGGTAAACTACAGATGAGATAAGGTATTGAGGAATGAATAGATCACTACTATATCTTATAAACTCAAAACCAGACATTATGCTTAATGTGTGTCTTTGCACACACTTTCAATCAAAACCAAAAGAATGCCACCTTCAAACAGTCAAAGAATCTTTCGATATCTCCATGGAACTATGGATTTTGGACTATAGTATCTAAAAATGGATTCATTTGACATAGTGTGTTATTGTGATGTAGATTATGTAGGTGATAAAGTCGATCGAAAAGGCACAAATAGTCACTATCAATTTCTTGGAGGATTTCTAGTATCTTGGTCCTGCAAAAAACAAAATTACATAACATTTTTGATGACTAAGGGGAATACATTGTAGCTGCTAGTTGTTGTGCTCAAATCTTATGGATAATGAAAGGACCCATCTCGGAGTTCCCCTTTTGGAACCTGAGTGGAGGCCTCCCAGTGACTGCACAGTAGCCCTCTAAACAATATCTGACTTGATCGAAGGGTTCCCACAAAGCCAAGTCGTTTAACTATTTAAAACCTTTTATACTTTAATAATTAAAAGCACAAAAAATAATGGGAACTTTTTTATCTAAAAATTTCAGAAGCATAATGACTGCATTTTGACTGTCCCAAAATTTTTAAAAGCCCTGTAAAATTTGAAAACACTTCTATATTCACACCAATTTCTTAACTACAAATTTTTGGACTTTAAGTCTAGTCACAAACAACCTAAACAAATAATTTTCAACAGTCACTACAATAAACTTTTAAAATCTAAAACATATTCCTGCATTTTATTTAAAAGCTTTTATAAACATCCATTTTTTACACAAATGTACATAGCAAAATGACACAAGCACAACAATACTCGACAGTACAACTAATTTTGTGATGGAGTCCCAATTGCTGCAGCACCTATTCACATACCTGTGGTGGTTTGTTTAAAAACATAAAAATAAGGGTGAGCTAAATGAGCTCAGTGAATGTAATCAGTTTACAAGAAAATTTAACTTTTTATAACAATATAAGTGCAACATTCCAAACTTTCATAAAATTCACAGTAAAGCATGTTACATAACAATTTATTCCTGTATCATCAAATTTGGTAATAACATAACATTTCTTAAAATTGAATTTCGCATTTTTTATAAAAAAATTATTTTGAAATGCTTTTCGAAATTAAACTCATCATATAAAATTTTCCATTTTTCATTTTCCATAATCAATAAGCAGTGGTGGCAATAAGTTTTTTAAAAACTTTAATACTAAAAAATAAGCCAACCATTAACGTTGGTACCATATGGTATCTCTCAAATCACTTTTAACATAAATAGTGGCGGCGTTACTATTTTCCTTACTCAATATAACCCACTGTAAGTTTCTTTACTTTACCATACACCAGGAATAAAGTCACGGAGCTAGTTCTGCACCGCTTACTTGCGACTGGTTAACCACTATTTATGAAGCTAATTCTGCATCACTTACTCGTAATAAGTCACGAAGCTGGTTCTACATCATTTACCCTTGACTAGTTAACCACTATTTACAGAGCTAGTTTTACATCGCTTTCCCGTAATAGATTAACCGTTATACATATAACAGTATAATAACATGTATAAAGACTACCGGTGTACCAAATGTTGGACCTCGATTTATTATTATTATTATTATTGATTTATTTATTTTATCATTATTTTTTGAATTGGGTGATTAAATTAGCAAGTATGAATAAAAATTAGAAATTTGAGGGAAGGATTAGAAATTGAAATTAGAATAAAGTGTTAGAAATTAAGTTAGTTTAAGTAGTTAGTAGGCTTGTGTTAAGTGGATTAAAGGAGTAGAGCCATAAAAGATAAAAGAAGGGCAAACCTGGAAGAGACTAACTAATGGAGGGTATAATTGGGAGAAAGCCTAATAGAAAGGGGGCTTGAATTAGAGAAGGAGGAGAGTGTCATGGAAGTTAAGAGAGAAGAGAGAAAAAGCGTGAAAGAAGAAGAAAAGAGAGAAAAATCGTGGAGAAAGAAGGGAAAGGAAGAAGAAAATCGTGGAAAGAAGAAGGAATCAAGTTTCTTAAAGTAAGTTATTCATCTTTTCTTCTTGTTTTAGTAAAGAAATGGGCTATAGTGTTGAGAATGAAGAAGTTTAGAGAGAGAAAGGGGTTTTGGAGGAAGAAGATGATTGAGAGACCCATTTGATTTCTAGGGTTTCTAAGCTAAGTTTTGGATTTTTCTAACTTAGAGGTTTTATTGAATTGGAATTGAATGGGAAATTTTGGTTTATTTAGGAAATTAAGGGAACTCAATCCAAGAGCAAGAGGAAGGACAAGCTTGACTTGGATTTTGCAAGTTATTTAGGTGGGTAATTTATTTATAGTTATTGTGTAATAGGTTAAATGCCTTGTGTGTGTATTGTGTGTTAAATGACTTGTTTGAAATGTAGTGATGTGAGAATTTCATTATGATGTATGACATTGTGATAAAACAATTGAATAGTGTGTATGATCATGTTATGCCATTGAATTGAGTCATGGAATTTTGTATAAAGGAAAAGCATGAGAATATAAGATCGTGAATGATTGAATTAAGCATGAGATTTGATTGTGTTTGGGCAAGAGAGGAACTGTTTCATAGTCACATGCACGTCAACATCAAGCCTTCTTCCGACTGCCCGCTTGTGGCACACGAGATCTGAAAAATGGACTCGTTTCGTTCACGGTGTAAACTTCGATTTCTCCGTTTTCTTCCATGGAACCCTCGAGCCATTTGGTTGTGCATTTGCATTTTTACATGTTAAGTTATGATGTGAATTGTGTGTTATGCTTGGATGACATCAAATATGTTTAATGTGATGATGTATTGAACTATGAGTTGTGAATGTTCAACTTACATCATTGGATCTGGATAAGATGAATATGCTTATATGAATAGATGCATATATGTTTGATTGTGTGACTCATCGCTAATGGCTATAAATATATTAGCCACTGAACTGTGTAGCTCAACCCAAAATTTCTCCCTCCTCAAGTGCATATCGTGAAGATCAGTGATCCTTGCAAAGCATTAGGATACTCCAAGATAGTTAGAAATCTTTTGTACTAAGTTAGTGACTAATTTGGCTAGCTTTACAAGCATATCAAACATGAGCATTCTTTTGTATGTTGTATTAAGTTGACGGGTATGTTGATATGTAAGTAAATCTTGTCAAATGTTCATTTTGTTTAGAAATGAGAATGAGAACTTGTAAAATTCCTTTTGTGTATGATTATATTATTTTAAAGTTTGAGTATGATGGATGTGCCTTATTTGTTGTTGAGATTGCCAATTGTTGTTAGTGTTAGAAAAACATATTGGAGTTGGAAAGATTGTTGTGATGAATCTTTTGGAGTTGATATTCAAATGATAATGGGATGTATGTAGTAGTGAAATAAATATGAAGTGATTTTATACTAGAAGGGTTGAATTTGGGGATATTATGAGTGATTATAGTGTTAGAAAGGATGTTGGAAGCATTGGAGAGGCATTGGAGGAGTTGGGGTACCCCAATGTCCGTTAAACGGACATGGATGTCCATTAAACGGACCTTCTCAGGTGAAAATGGACCCCCTGCCTCGCCAATGTCCGTTAAATGGACCTTCTCAGGTGAAAATGGCTCCCAAGCCAGTCTATGTTCGTTAAGCGGACATTCAAGGGATAGCTACAGTAAATCATGATTTAGTCTATTTTAGAGGCATAATATTGCTTCAAGATCTTCATAAAAGTTGTAGATCTCGAAGTTTTCTTTCCAATTGTCTAAAAATGACAGTAATCTGACATTTGTAGCAAAAGTTATAGCATTTGCGCCAAGACAGGTACAAAATGATTAAGGACATAAACATGTTGGATTCTTTTGACCATAACTTCGTCATCCGACCTCCAAATGAAGTGATTCTTAAAGCGATAGATTCCTAACATATCGTTCTACCTTTCCATAAAAATTTATAGCCTTTGGTATCGAATCCAAAAAGAGTGATGAAAAGGAAGTGAGGGTTCATGGAAATAACCCTACTGGGTATTCCACCCACGCTTATGACTTCGGATGGATAGTTGGGCTCCAGAGACGGGGTCCAACACCAAAGGTAAAAGCAACTCTTACATTTATGACTCATCTTATTTTCTAAATCAAGTATAGGAGGATTCATAAGTGAATTATTTCAATATAACTCCCAATCATATAAAATTTAACCTTCAATTTAAAACTCATATATTGCTAAAACATACACTTATGCTAGCAATATTCACTTATAAAATATCATTTGCATAAAACTCAACATAAATATTCATTTCATGATCAAATGAAAACCATTTGCATAAACTAAATTTAAAGAACACTCACATGTCATTAATTCTTTTTCAAAGAATTAGGTCATATAAAACAGTTAAAATACACTCACATGTCATCAATTATTTTGTAAATAATTTAGTCATATAAAACAATTGAAGTACACTCACATATCATCAATTATTTTGCAAATAATTTGGTCATAAAAATAATTAAAAGACACTCACATATCATCAATTCTTTTGCAAGTAATTTAGTCATATAAAATAATTAAAATATACTTACATTTTTGTGAGCTTACCTCCAAGCACACTCACGCATTCAATGTCTCTCCTTTACCTACATAAAGTGCATTTCGGTTAGGCATTTATTTCCAAATTAGGAAATAAGGAATTAAACTATAGATTTGGTTTAACTGAATTTGAGATTAGTATTTAATCGCGTAACTTGTATGTTAATCGTATTTTCGCTTACTGTCATAAGCTAATCTATTGTTCTCCATTTCCAAATCTAACTTACAGAGTCACTTAAAAACCATATTTAACCATTCCAACTTATCAATATCTTCAAACCACTATCTCACTCAATTTAGTTCACCATATCATGATCATGCATGATGAGTCACGGTTACGACTCATGTCCTAAATCCATACCTCTACTTGTTCCTTAATTTTTTCATAGCAAACGTTCAAATTAGATTTTAAGATCTTCTAGAATTTTTTTCTCCTATGTCTTTAGTTTCTATATCATCAAAAATCATGCCATTTTAAATTATAAATTGTTAAAAATGTATCAAATATCACAAGTTATTTCAACACAGGGAAAAAATTTCAATATCATTCATCCCGAATTAGGTCTAAGTTTCTTCTAGAGATTTTTAGTACTATGTCTTAGGTTTCATCTACAATTAGAATCACTCAATTTAGAGGTCTGTAGGCCTAGTTATGGCTAAAATATTAGGGTTGGTTTAATTAACCTAACACAGAATCGCACTACACATTGCTCTCTTGTCATACTCAACTAATTATATATAAAGAAACATTAAAATAAAACCAAGACAACATTGATCTTAAAAAATCCATCTCACTCAAGAAAACCCATAAAAATTAGAAATTTAAGCTAGGAAACTTACCACTTTTTTCTCTAATCTTTTGAGTATTTGATGAATACTTCAAGATTTCTCCAAATCACCATCAATTCCATAAAAAATGGCTACACTCTTCTCCCTCTCTCCTTGTCCAATGTTCACCTTTGGATTCTCTTCTTTTCCCTTTCTTTTTTTTGTGTCTCACGTTACTCTCTCATCACTCTCACGTTTTTTGTTGAAAGAAAGAAGCAAAATGTCTTAAGTTTTGCTTTTTATACTCATTTAATGATTACACATGTAACCTTCCTATTTGTCACCACTAATGACTCATCAAACACATGTCATCATCTTATGGGTCATCTCTAATGACTCATCAATCCATTAATATCATACAAAAAGACCAAATTTTCCTTTAATGCATTTAATTGATCGATTAACTGAATTAAATCCTGAAAACATTCCACAACCATCTTATTTTCAAATTGACCATGAAATACTCTAACTAGGGTCAATATTTATTGATTGGATGCCTTCAAAATTTTGAATGAGTTTAAAATCATCAATACCCATTATTTTCCAAAAAAGGGATTTTAGTCTAATAATTTTGAATTACCCGAATTCTATTAAAACAACCTTCATTTTGACCCATTTCAATTCCTATGGAGTCCAATCCTAATTCTGGAGTTTTTCATGATATTTTGAAATTATTTGGTGACTTTTCAATTGCCCGAAAAAATTTTCGATTACCCAAAAATCTGAAAATCACTAAATGTCACTGAAATCATCCAAATTTTATTTAAAAGTATCACCTAAATCTCCAAAGCACATTTTAGGGATTTTAAAGCTCATTTGGACTCATTATGTAGCTTTTCTGAGTTTTCAAAAAAAATTTGAGAAATTTTCTGTCGAGTTTAGAATCGTCTCTAATCTATCCCAGATCTCCATAATAACCTCAATAATATATTTAAATGCTTAAATTACTCTAATATACCATAAATAGAGCATACTCTATAAAATGCATGTATAATGCATTACATAGTACAATAATCGAACTAGGATATTACAGATGAAGCATCAACTATAGGATTTTTCTCTAAACTTTTCTCATATTCCTTTATTATGTGATAATACTAGTACTATAAATCTTTCTAAAATTCTTGTGCATCATTCTAGGACTAAGCATATAGAAATCAAAAATCATTTTCTTAGAGATCACATTTTAGAAGGAACCATTGATCTTTTGTATGTTAATACTGAGAATCAAGTAGCTGACATTTTCACCAAACCACTATCTGAAAATATATTTCGTATGTTAAGAAAAGAGCTTGGTATGTGCGAACTCTCTGATATTATTTCTAAATGAATATTCTCTATTACTTGTCTTTGCATTTCATTTAGTAGGCTCCTTCTATTTTGATTACTTAGAAACTCTCTCTTAGTTTATTAAGCTCCTTAGAGTTTAGAAGACTCCTCTTCTTTTTAGAAGGCTTCTTTCAGGTTGACATTCTAAGTGATACGTGTCCTAAAAATAGGGAATCATTCATAATGTCATTTAAGACTTTTTCAAAAATGCGTGTGTAGTCTGACAATTCTACATATGCGTCTATCAGAAGATATGCAAATGATTACACTTCCTCTTCTAGCCTATACGTCTACTCATCCTCTCACAAGATCAACGCTCAGGAATCACTTAATATACCCTAAGCAAACTTCTCTCTTCTATGTCATTCCCATATGTGACACTTATTCTCTTTGCACTCTAACTCTCTACATTCTTATTGCCTCTTGCCTTCTCTCTCAAACTTCACCAAGCTCATCTATAATGGGAAGAACAAAAATCAAAAGGAAAAAAGAAAACCCCAACTTCTTCTGTTAACCATTATGAAGCTTGTATTACTGAACCTTTCTCCTTTAAATCTCAAGAGAAGAAAGTGCCTGAAGTGCACTAGATTACAAATGAAAATGATTCAGATGAAGAATCTACTCGATTGATTAGACGACCATGGACCAGAGGAATTATTGCAAAACAAGCTAAGAAAAGTTTTGAATAAAAAGAACCCATGGATGCTCAAAAGAAAGAGGAAGAAGAAACCAGAAAAAGAAAAGGGAAAGAAATAGAGAAAGGCAAGGTGTCTGTAACTGAAGATACTATTAAGGACCTTATTGATAGAAAAGAGTTGCCTCAAGAAGAAATATTTTCCAAAGAAAAAAGGGCAAAGAAAATAAAGATAGCTGCACACAAGCAAGGAAAGACATCAATACCATAAAAAATGTTTGGAATCAATGGAAGTTGAAGTTCGCTATGAAAGACAATACAAGAAAAGAAAGGTGGTTGCTAAGCGGATCTTGCCTCCTATGATGTTTGATGAGATAGGTATACCTATCTCTCCTTACGTTGTTGCCATTGGTTGGGAAAGTTTTATGAAATTAGATGAGACAATATGCGATGAGTTAGTAAGGATATTCTACACACTTATGAAAAAGGAAGAAATTAGTGGAAAGTTAGCCATTGTCTCATGGGTACATGAATGTGAAATTTTAATTTATGAAGAAATCTTAGGAGATATACTAGAAGTAACTCCTATGAGGAGAAATAATTTTCCCTATCATAAATGAGATGTTGATGATTTAGAGTTAGTCGAAGTTATCAAATCCATCTTCCTTCATGCTGAGAACACCCAAGGCGAGAGACCCTAGAGCAAGCAAATAGACTTAATACTTTGATGCCTTGCATCACTTTCGGCTACTTCAAATTTTCCCAGGAGTAACTCAATTGAAAGACATAGCTTGCTGGACACTTATATGATATTTAATTTGCTAAAAGGGAATAGAATGAATCTTCTAACTATGATTATGAGGTTCATGGTGGATAAGAGGAACCATAAGAATTCCACCAGTTGCCTATCTTATAGGATGTTGTTCACCAAGATTTTCAACCATTATGGAGTTCCTTTTGCAAATCTAAATTGGTATGCACCAGCTAAGTTTCACCCTTCCACTCCCCATCAATTTGGATACAAATTGTAAAGCAATGTCTAGGTAGACAAAAGATCTAAAAGAGTAGCAAGAAACTTAGACCCTACTCCAGACCAACACACTCTTATTTCTCCTCAAGATGAAAATAGTGCAAAACTTCAATAAGAACTACATAACATTTAAGGTAATCAAGAATAGATGCAAGAATAAATAGATAGCATGCAAAATTAACTTTTTTATGTACATATTTTGTTGAGAAAAATCTTTAAATTCCTTTATTAGCTTTGTTACTATTCTTCTCTGTCTGGCTTGTTCGAACTTGTGATAGTTCCTTCCTCCCTATACTTTGTTATTTTTTATAATGATAAAGGGAGAGAGTTTATGTTGATGTTTTTGATATTTTTTTGCATATTTTTGCATATATGAAGATATATTTCTCATTGCATATTTCTCACTACTGCTTTGATTATATATGTGATTGATTCGGCTATTAAACTTATGAAAATCTGTGATATATAAATGATAAGTTCCTTTCTTAAGAGACAGGCTCCTTCTAATTATGTCTGATCATATAAAAGTCACAAGTATCTTTCAAAATCATCCATTATCTCTTTAAATTTTGAAAATTATATCTATTATTATTTGTCATCATCAAAAAGGGAGAGATTGTTAGCTCAATTTTTATAGTTAACTATTTTGATGATAACTTTATAATATTTCAAAATTCAAATTGGATTTATTTCCTTGTATAGATAACAATATTTTTAAAAAGGAAATAAGATCATGGGAAAATTACTCCCTTTCTTACAGGAATCTTATTAGTAAACTTTCCTTATTAACATCAGGGAGGATTTGACCTTTTTGAACAATTAGTTCTAGAAAATTTTGTTCCAATAGAGATGTTATTGAAAATCCAAAGTCAACTTAGAATTAAGATGAAGCAATGGTTAGTTGAAGAAATTGATTGTTTAAAGAAGAGTAATAACACTTGTGAAGTAATAAACATACATAGACTTTCGAAACATTTGAGAGTCATATCATTTGTATTGTACCTTAGAAAGTCAAATCACTTTATCAAGAGAGAAATTTTTGTTTGAAAACTTACTTATGATTTTACATTTAATCTTTTTGTGAGCTTTTAGAAGCTTTTATACACTTCAAGTGTGGAAGGTTGGAGAATCTTTAAAAGTATGTACTTATGAGCCTGAAGCGGCTCTTCAAATTTAATACTCGGATTCTTATAGTGAAACACTCGAGTTGGATGCTTAGGGACTAGACATAGGCTTGGGTTATAAGTAGAACTAGTATAAATTGACTATGTTATTCCCCTCTCTCTTTTTAACTTTTAAATTTTCACAATATATTGTTTGTGTTTTCATTTTTGCAAGAGGCTCCTTCACTTTTATAATAGGCTCCTTCTATTTTCAACTTGCAAGAGGTTATTTTTAGTTTTAATAGGTGCCTTCTATTTTAAATTTTTTTAACAAGATTTATCATTTAGCATGCTCTGATCGTTTAATAGGCTCCTGTTGTCTAATAGGGTTCTACTGTCTGACAAGATCTTATTATTTTTAATATTTAACATGCCCTTGTCTTTATATGAATTGAAAGTAACTTGCAATTTTTTTAAAAAGTCACAATTCACCCTCCTCTTGCTTGTGTTTGCTTTATCATATATGTGTAGGAGAACCATGGGTCCATGCAACACATACACAGCAAGGTAGTGGAAATGTCATAATCAAAATTCCAATCCCACGACATCCCCAGAAAATCTAGAATCCATGTGCATATATAAATATATTATAAGAACATGAAATTATAACATATGTACCTTGCAAATACTCCTCCTTTCTTGAATCTTCTCCTTTTTTAGGTTGTAGCAAACACCAAACACCTTCCTTGGCCTCTAGAGAACATGCAAAGATGAAGTTTAGTGTGCAAGGGTGGTTAGAGCACCAAACAATATGAGTTCAAGTAGATGTTCAAGTGAGAGTTAAATCAAGACCAAATTACATGCAATTAATCTCATGCAATAATTGCTTAAAATTGCATAAATAAATCTCAAGATCACTCCTCTCTAACTTTCATAACTCCTCTGGACTCTTAGCCTCTTTATTGAGTGTGGTTTTTTGGGTAAAAATTTGTGTGTACATAAGTGAAGAACTCATTTATGTATCACCTGTCATTATAGGCCACGATCGTGGCATGCTTAAATGGCAGCCATGCATACTTTGCTTTTTATCTGATCTTTTATGTGTGTGACCCTTAAGTTCCTAGTTATTTTGGTCACTTAAATTAACTCCTAATCTGAGAAAATCATAAAGGGTTTCATAATGCCAATTTACCATAATGTAAGTGGATTAACACTCTAACTCTTTGATAATTAATTATTTGACTTACGAACCTTTTCATATTCAATTACAATTTAATTCGTCCCTTCACCATCCTATACCCCACTTGGTTCGGAGTATGGGCTATGTGTCCACTCCCACTAGATTGACTATGTCAAATTTAGTCCAAGTGATGTTAGTTCTTATTATGGGGATCTCATAACTTAATGTGTCATTGAAGACTCTTCACGACACATAATTGTTCTAGCCAGAGACTCCCGAGTAATGACTCCTATAATAGGTCACGAGTATCATCTTCTTCTATAAGAAGTGATGAATCCTTTATTGACTACCTAATTACCTTTGAATACTAATAGATGTAACCAATCACCATTCTATGAGCAACCTCATCTTGAGTCAATAAGGAATGATGTCAAAGCACAGGATCAGTATCTAAGATATCCTTGAGTACTTATAGTTTAAGGATATTTGCATCATTGCTATGATGAGATTAATTACTCACATTTGATAGATCATCCATATGATAATCTCATAACGGGTCATCCGATGTACTTACTACTCTTAGTAAGCATCCACATATTAACTTTAAACATCTCATGTTTACAGTTTATGAGATCTACTGTTTGATCAAATCACGGTTTATAGCACGTGTTAGTCTATCCAAATTAACAATGTTCTGTCTCATTAATCCTATGACTAAGGATAATTTAGATACTAACATAATTGTACATGATGGGAATCTCATTATCATGATCTCATCATGATTTCCTTCATGTTGTGTTTTGTATCATGGACTTCATTAATTCAATTTAAGAACAACATCAATTTATAAATAAATGAACATCAAATTAATGAAAATTGCCATTCACTTTATTAATCAAAATAAAATTTGTATAAAAGTAGTAAAAGTGATTGCCTTTGGAGCACTACTATAACAATATATATATAGGTAAGAAAAAATTTTGGTGGTCACTTATATGTGTGTACATATAGAAAAAAAAAGTTTAGTGTCATGTATGTATATATATTGTAAAAAGTTTCATGACCATGTGTGAATATATATATTGGAAAAATAGTTTATCTTCCATAGGTGTATATATATAGAAAAAACTTGTGGCCATTTGTGTATATATATAGGAAAAAAGTTTAATGGTCACTTGTCTGTATATATAAAGAAAAAAGTTTGGTTGTCATGTGTGTATATATATTGTAAAAAGGTTTTGTGGTCACATATGTGTATATATATATATATATATAAAGTTTGGTAACCATATATGTGTGTGTGTGTACGAAAATCGTCTAGAGGCCATGTGTGTATATATATGGAAAAAAGTTCGATGCCTATATGTAGATATATACAGGAAAAATTTTGTGGTCAAGTGTATATATGTAGAAATGAAGTTTTTTGGCCACATGCGTATATCTATAGGAAATAGTTTAGAGGTTATATGTGTATAAATACATAGGAAAAAAGTTTCGTGGCCATATATGTCTATAGATTGCAAAAAGGTTTCGTGGCTATGTATGTATATATGTAGGAAAAAGTTTTGGTGACTATACGTGTATATATACAAGATAAAAATTTGATACACATATGTGTCCATGTAAGCGATCTAGAAGGGGGGGTTGAATAGATCTTTAAAATTCTTTGTAAAATTAATATCGCTTGATTTTCGGCTCAAGCAACCCTTACAACCGATTTGTCTTCCGGCACAAATCCTACCTCACAAGTGACCTATTCTCTCGTCACTCAAATTGTAAGAGAAATAAGATAAAGATTGAAGAACAAGTGCTCAACACAAT
>JANVCQ010243681.1:0-22193 GCA_025531925.1 Erythroxylum plowmanianum
GTTTGTAGGATAAAGAACAGGAAAAGGACGTACCTAGTTTAGTGACTGGAGTTGGGGAATGGAGACGGTGGCGTAAGATGAATTCTGATGACTGCAAGGAGAAAGATAGAGAGTAGGGAGAATGCTGCAGAACTGAATGCACAAGGTAGAAAGTGAGGGAAATTCATCGACCTCGAGTAGTTATCACCAAGATCAACTGAACGGGCGTATCAATCAGAATCGGACGCGTGACAAAATCTGAGCCTTGCGAATTAGGGTTATCAAGTGCTCCAATCGGCGCAGCGGTTGAAAGGATTGGACCTGAAGCGGCGCGACAGCTGAAAGGACGCCCATGACAGCTGTGCAGCAGCTAAAAAGACGCCTCGTTTCAAATTTTGAAAACCTGTCAGGGGACACATGATGTTAGTAATGATTAAATCCAATGCTTTGATTAGGCATCTACGCTCGATTGGTAGATCTCATGTCTACGTTCGATCGGTCGGTCCTTCTCAACCCTAGATCGGTCGGCCTTATCCCGAGCTGTCATGCACTAAACAACGATGTCCGATCGATCGGGCCTATCACGGGCTGTCATACAGACGAGCTGCACAATCCTTATGAACACCTTCGACCCTTCTCCTTGGTCATACTCGATGAGTAGGGGGCTTATGGTTGGGTCGGTCGTGCTAGGCCCAAGCCCAGACTCAGAGCGGTGCATGAGCCGATCGGCCCATCCCCTAATGATTGACCTAATTCCTGTATGTATCATCTATATAAATTCATAACCTCATCATGAAAAATGTACAACTTTCGAGAACCCTATTTTCTTTATTCACTAGCCACCAAAACTCTCACAAAAAGGCTAACTTGAGCGTCGGAGGGGCCTACCGGCAGTCAACCCCCGGTGTGCCTTATTGTCTTGCAGGTGTTTCTGTGTCAAAGTCAACCAATCCTATGGATCATAGCAGCAGTGTCCAGCCCCATCCAAATCAGACAGAACCAACTATAAAGTCAAATTCTTTACTAATAGTTGAACATTAAAACATTTTTTTATTAAATCATTAAGTTTAACAATGTGAATTCTATTCTTTTACCACAAAATTTGCTTAAATAACAACTTTAAAGGACAAGGAGCACTAACCATTTACGTTTAAAGTGTGACCACAAGCTCATTGTTTACTAACTGACGTGTAATGTTAAACTCGGATGTCACGACTCTTGCCTTGAACTTCCACATATTTTAACACTTCTTTTCCCTATATCTACTGTTAACTCAAGCTGGAAAACGATCAGCCAAGTCAGGACACTGATATTAACAGAAATTCTCTTCTAGATGTCAGAAATAAAATTTAGCGGTTGTTGTCTCTGGTTCGGTCTCCGAGTCTTAAATCATATCCCTGTAATTAAACAAAAAAGAGAAATAAAGAAAGTTGTCATGAGTTGTGATGTAATCAGAATCCCTACGTGCCTTCTTCAAATCGTGACCCTTTCATAATAGTGGTTTATAATTAAAGTGTCAAGGAATCTTAGACTTCTATTCATACCAATAATTTGAATAGGTAGGTGTTCTTGGGTCTTATGTAAGTCAATCATTTGTTAATTATATTGTTCATACCAGAATTGTCAGAAATCCTACATCGGACAACTATAAGAGTATTCAATAATTTATAATAATGTGCAAACCTCCCTCTCTTGAGCTAGCTTTTGAGAGTGAGTTAGGCACTTCTAACAAAAACAACTTAGCAATATTGACATTAATTTTTGTATAATTAATTAATAACAAAAATAATATTATACAATAATATGAATTAAAAATACACAAATAATTATAATTCAACATAGTATATCATTTCATTAAAATGTATATTAAAAATTTAACTACATTTTACAAAAACGTAGCTTAAAAATATTTGGCTACATTTTTAGAAACATTGCTAAAAATTTTTAGCTACAATTTTGAAAACGTAGATAAATTTTTTTTGCTACGGAAAAAAACATAGCCAAAAGATATTGACGACAATTTTACAAAACTTCACTAGTACTTTTTAGCTATGAAAATAAAGTGTAGGCAAAAGTTATTAGTGACGATCAGCCAAAAATGTCGTATATAATTTTTAGCTACGGAGATTTAGTGAGGAATAGTGACGACTTTAGGACTTTTAGTAACAATTTTTTGTAACCAAATGTCATTTCTATAGTAGTGAGATGAGGTTTTATTTAAATGACATTCTTATGATGACAGTTATAAGCAAAATAAATGTTGATTGTTAAAAAACTCATGTTAAGTTAAAATGCATATAAATGAACAATTTGAGTACTATATACATAATTTTTACGAGTGTAAGGCTTGACCATAATTTAAATTAAAGTCACTTTGAAAAACATGGAGTTTATAAGAGAAAATCCATTGGCATATGCAATTAATAAAAGATAATTTTTTTGTTCAATAAATTTAGTGAACTTGAGGTTTATATAAAGGTTAATTACAAAAAAAAAAACTCAAACATTACTCAATCTTCTAATTGTAATATGAACTTTAAAAAGTGACAATTAAATACTTGAACTTTTAATTTTTTAAATCTCCAACGTTAATATATCCAATAACATTAACGTCAGATATAAATTTAAACACATACGAGGATAATGTTATCATCTTCTAGTTTTCTTCCTTTTTCTTTGCTAAGCACCTACTTCTACACTCTTTAAGAGACATCAAACAAAACCCATATCTAATGTGCGTTTTGGGTTTTTCAATTTATTCGACTCCTAACACCACATTCCTGTCCCAATCCAATCTTTATATAACTTTTCTAGAGATGTAAAAACCTGCTCCGCCCACCAGGCCCAGCTTGATTTTAGCCCGGGTTAACCAAGCCGTAGGCGAGCCACGCGCCAGGCCGGCCCAATTAACGCACTCGGGGATTATTTCTTTGTTTAAAAAGCTATTCTCTAGTGGTAGAGACACTACCAAAGCACTAGAAAGAAGAGGCCTCTCCTGTAGATGTTGAAGAAAGTAAGAGATACAAGTCTTACTTTCACGTACTCTCTATTCTTGAAGACGAAGAAGAAGAGCCTACGCAAGACTTATCCTCTCTCATCACTACTCTTCAACAAGAGCTGTCTTCTGCTTCTACTTTTGACACTCTCTCATACCCTAGTTTAGAAACTGACCCAAAAATCCTATGAATTGTAACAGCAATAGCTAATAGTACAGAAGATTAACCATCTTTGTCTTCGTCATCGTCTTCTTCTCCTTCATTATCGTTGTTCTCAAAGAAAGATGCAAAAGACGAAAGAGAGAAGGTCATGAGACACCTTCTCTGGAGTTTGATTCCCAAATTAATTAGAGTTTTTATCCTTGTCTTTCAATTTTTTTTAATTTTACTTAATTATTTAAATTAAGTCTAATATATAAAATTTAGTTCAACTTTTATCATATGGGTTTAAATTTATGTTTGATGTAACTTGCCACATTAACAATATTAACGAAGATACTAATGTCAAGTTATATTTGAAAAAAGTTGAAAATTTTAGTATTTAATTGTCATTTTTAAATTTCAAATTATAATTATAAAACTGAGTAAAATTTAGAGTTTTTTTTAATTAACTCTTTACATAATAAAATTAGAGCCAACAATGTTTCCTTATTTGTAGGATCCCTATATTCAAGCATAAAATTGTCTTATTTATTAACGTTTGCCTTGACCCTCTGCACTGACATTATTGTTGGATAGATTGGAACTTTCAACTATTCTCATTTAATTAGTTACAATCTTTAGAAGTTACAAGAATCAATGATCCAAGCGCAAGAAAAGGAAAAAGGAAGGTAAGATCCATTTATTCTTCTAATGTTCCTGTACTAAGGTTACCTAGAGTAGAATCTTGCACATGTTACCTTGTAATTTTTGTGGTTATCATTGGGATCAAATATTAAATTGGATCATCGACAAATCGACAAGGAGGAAACCCAATGCTCCTCTCTTCAAAGCATCATTTACGATTGCCATTTATATCATATGGAAATAGTGAAACAGCAGACGGTTTACTGATAAGAAGATAGAAAAATACCAATTGGCTAATAGAGTTATCAATAGTATCAAAGCTTGCATCTTTGCTAAATAGTTACAAGAGTTTCTGACTACAGATATGAAGAACATATGGGGCTTGTAATTTGTGCATTTTTCATACTAAGGTTATTTTTCTAGGTTTGCTTTGTGTAACTAATTTTCCTTAAGAGCAATGACGTACAACCTAGAACTCATTGTAACGTGGTAATAGATTCATCTATATAATACTTTATTCATTTTCAAAAAAAAAAAGATAAGGTCTGTTTGGTGTGTCAAGGGAATATTTGGTAATGTAAAGGTACCGTCTTCTATTGAGACACTTCAAGTCTTTTCCTTTTCTACTTTTTTCAGGACCAATTTAAGCAATTACAGTTATCATAAATATTGAGATCATGTGCAAATATTCTTTCTATATTTAGTTCCTTGTTTTCGGGAAGTTAGGTTGGTGTTGTAAGAGTTTGTAACGAACTACAACTATTGTATATATACTTATGGGTGCAATGAGAAAAGGCAGAGTGAAAAATTCTAAACCCTACAAAAACTGATATACTATTAGAGCTGGCGTGAAATCATGGATGGAGACAAACCTAAGGTGGAGGGAGTGATGAAGGAACAAACGCAAGAAAGACAATCTTTCCTTATGACATAACCTCAATTGATAATCCTGGTTTGATGATTGCCCAGGTTCAATTGAAGGGTGAATTATGATGATTGGGCGAGGTCTCTCAGGACGTCCTTAAGAGCATGAAAGAAGTTCGATTTCTTGGATGGAACAATTCCGCAATCGAATGACAATTCTTCAGACCTTAAAGATTGATGGGCCAATAATTCATTGTTGGTCTCTTGGATAAGAAATACGATTGAGTCAACATTATGCTCAACTATTTGTCACTTTGAAATTGCAAAAGATCTCTAGGAGGATAGAAAAGAGTAGTTCTTGAACACAAATCACTATAAGAAAAGTAGGAATTAGCGACGGATAATTTCCAATAGAAAATAAAGCGTAGTAAATTAGCGACGGAAATCGTATTTCCGTCGCTAAAATCGACGTGAAAAAATTCATTTAGCGACGGTTATAATTTCCGTCGCTAAAAATGGGGGGAAACTGTCTCAGCAAAATTAGCGACGGACTTTAGGGACGATAAAAGTTTCCGTCAGTAATTGGATTGCAATTAGCGACGGAAAACATATTTCCATCGCTAAATCGACGAGAAAAAATTTTGTTTAGTGACGGTAAAAGTTTCCGTCAGTAATTGGACTGCAATTAGCGACAGAAACATATTTCCGTCGCTAAATATACTGAGGGAAGGTGACATAATAAAATTTAAAGGTGAGAAATAAAGGCGGTATAATAAATTTTAAAATTACCGACGAAAATTTTCGTTGCTAATTTCCGTCGGTAAATCACGTTTAAAACACCCGAACACCCCTTCCCCCCCCTCTGGTTCATCTTTTTCATTCGCCGTCGGTAATTTCCGTGCTATTTTACATTACCAACGAAATTCAAATATTTTCTGTTGATAATTTTCGTCTCTAAACGTCCTATTTCTTGTAGTTAATGGACCACATATACAAAAGTTGAAGTCAGAGCTTATTGAATGCAAACAGAGGGGTATGATCATAGCAACCATACTATGGCAAGATGAAGAAACTATGGGATGAACTTGGTAACTATGAACAAATGCCAACGTGCAAGTGTGGAAAGTGAAAATGTAACCTTGGGTCGGCCTTAGACAAGAAACGTGAGAAAGAAAAGATACACTAATTTCTCATGGGCTTGGATGACACTATTTATGGGACAGTGAGATCCAATTTGTTAGCCCAGTACCCTCTTCCTGGTTTGAATCGCAATTCTGGTGCAAGAAACCTGACACGGGGAAGCGAAGAGCTTGAAAATGTGATGGGTTTTACTATGCAAAGTGGATTGCGGTCTCGCACTCGTAGCGAGGGAAAGGACAAATATTCAGTATGTAGCCACTGTAACCAAGGAGGACATGAAGTAAGTAATTGCCTCCAACTTATTGGCAATTCTTGCGGGACTGAACAATGAACAATGGAAAATCTTGCCTGAGATGATGAATAATCATAAGTCCAATTCTAATGAAAGAATGACTGGTAAGCTTATGAATATGCCTTGGATTATCAACACTAGCGCATTGAATCACATGACAAGATGCTTGGATTTTTTATGTGAAATATGAAAGGTAGATGGATGCCCAATAGGGTTACCTGATGGGAAATCAGCCATAGTGACGAAAAAAGGTTTAGTGATACTTGATGAAAATTTGAAGCTTAAAAGTGTTTTATATGTTCCAAAATTAAATTGCAATCTAATTTCTGTGTTACAACTAATAGATGAATCAAATTAATTGTATTATCCAATCCGCTCAAATTTTGTGTGTTGTGTAGGACCACACTTCAAGGATGTTGATTGATGCAGTTGAACGACGAGATGGGCTCTATTACTTCTGGAAGGTCTCATATGCAAAAGCTTTTAAGGCAGATGGTGTGAGTTTGCTGGATCTCTGGCATAAAAGATTGGGACATCCATCGTCCAAAATAGTGAAGTTAGTACCCAATGTTAGTTTTAATAGAAATAGTGATCTATTGAATAAGGCATGTGATGTACGTCAACGAGCAAAACATACAAGGGATAGTTTTCCTAGTAGTGATTACTAAGTCTTTAGATTTGTTTGAACATACTCATTGTGACTTGTGGGAAGCATATAGAACCCCATCCTCTTGTGGTGCATCATATTTTTCTTATTATGATAGATGATTTTTCACATGGTGCTTGGATGTTTTTATTCATTAATAAGAAGGAAGTTTATCATATTATGTTGAATTTTTTTGCCATATATGATTGAAAGACAATAAAGAAAAACGGTAAAAATTGTTAGAAGTAATAATGAGACATAATTCACTTGCATGGGAAGTTATTTGCTTAAACATGGAATAATGTGTCAAAATTCATGTATGGGAACTCCGCAACAAAATGATAGAATTGAGAGGAAACATCGACATATATTAAATGTAGCTCGTGCATTAAGATTTCAAGGAAATATTCCTATTGAGTTTTTGGGAGAACATATTTTAATAGCAGGCTATCTCATAAATCACACCCCCTCCATGTTACTAAATGGCAAAACCCCTTATGAAATGTTGCATGAGAAAACCCCTTCTTATGCCCACTTGCGTGTTTTTGGCCCTTTGTGTTATTAATTTATTATCAAAAACAAGGGACGAAAAAAGTCAACAATGTGTTTTTTGACGAGTATTTACATGAGAAAAAAGGATGGAAACTATATGATCTTGAAAAAGGGGAGTTTTTTGTGTGTAGGGATGTGAATTTCTTTGAAAATGAATTTCCTTTTGCTACTAATAATGCATATGCCAACGACTATGTTACTGGGCATGGTCATATTTTGGGTAGTGCTGATGATGATGGTTTTCTGAGAGAGGTGAAAGGAAAGCTAGTAGTCATGACATGCATAAGGCGCATTGGTTGAAGGTGAGACTCCTATTTTTGGCATAAGGGGGGCACACATAATTGAACATATGTAGAAATAGAATTAGAAAATGTGGAGGCACAAATTCAAGATGGGGAAAATGGGCCAACAACTGATGTATCACGGTTGGGATGGGGACAAAGAAGAAAGGAGCCTTAGTTCGCTTGCAAGACTATGTGACCAACACAATACGGAAGTTGAGCCCGTCCTCAAGCACATTTGCATTACATCATCCCTCAGGTACGCTTTAACCTATAGCACACTTTGTGAGTTGTGACAAGTTTGCTTTGTGACATCGGAATTTTCTTGTAGCTGTTACAACAGAACATGAACCCAGCTTATTCCTGAGGCCGTCAAACATGAAAAATGGAGAGAAGTGATGCAAAGTGAAATTCACGCTTTGGAAAATAATGACACTTGGGTTGTCAAGTCTTTGCCCTCAAGGAAGAAAGCGTTAGGTTATAAATGGATCTATAAGATCAAATATAATTCATATAGTACGGTGGAGAGATACAAAGCTCGATTAGTGATATTTGAAAATCATCAAATTGAAGGGATTGACCATACAGAGACATTTACACCTATGACTAAAATGGTTACAGTGCGAGCATTCTTAATAGTCGTAGCAGCCAAGCTATAGGATTTACACCATATGTATGTACACAACACTTTTCTACACGGTGATTTTGATAAGGAGGTTTACATGAAAATGCCTTCCAGTTTTCATGTACTTGTCCGAGTATGGTATGCAAGCTTCGAAAATTGTTATATGTGTTTAAACAGGCTCCAAGATGTTGGTTTGCAAAATTATCTACAGCCTTGAAGGAGTATGGTTTCCACTAGTCCTTTTCAAATTATTCTCTGTTCACTTTACATAAGGAGGGTGTCCAGAATAACGTTCTTGTGTGTGTGGATTATTTAATTATTTCTGGAAATGATCATGGAGCTATACAAAAATTCAAAGGATATTTTTAGGTGTTTTAAAATATTTCTTAGGTGTAGAATTAGCAAATATGCACTAGATATAATCTCTGAAGCTGGATTATTTAGTGGAAAGCAAGCTAATTTCCCCGTGGAGCAAAATGATGGGCTTGCACTCGTTGATGGAAAATTGCTTGATGACCCAAAATGTTATTGGTGACTAGTTAGATGTCTCATATATCTATGTTTTACTAGGCCCAAGTTGTCATATTGTGTTCATATACTTTCATAATTATGTAGAAGCCGCAGGAGTTTTGCTACGTCATAACTGTTATCTCCAATTGTCTGGGTGGTGTGGCTTAGATTGGGCTAATTGCCCATTGACTAAGAGATCACTCACTGGGTGATTCTCCGATTTCTTTGAAGACAAAGAAACAACAGATTGTTTCCAGATTTTCAGTTGAAGCAGAGTACCGATCTATGGCTACATCAACGTGTGAGCTCAAGTGGTTAAAGAGTATCTTGTCTAATCTTGGCGTGGAACACTCTTAAGTCAATGTGTCTACACTGTAATAGTCAAGCTGTTCTTCATATCGCAAAGAATCCCATTTTTTATAAGAGAACAAAACACATTAAAGTTGATTGTCGTTTTGTTTGCGATGAGATTGTGAAAGGAACAATTCAGCCCAGCCTATGTGTCTACTCATGCCTAGCTAGCTGACATATTTACCAAGGCCTTAGGAAAATGCCAGTTTGATTCTTTTATCAGAGTTAGGTATTCAGAACCCTCACGCACGGGGTATTGAGATCATGTGTAAATATTCTGTAAATATTATTTTTATATTTAGTACCTTATTTTTAGAAAGTTAGGTTGGGTTGTACGAGTTTGTTGTGAACTATAACTATTGTATACATAATTACGGGTGCAATGAGAAAAGGCGGAGAGAAAAATTATAAACCTTACAAAACCTGATAATAAATATATTAATCAAATGAACTTCATTATAAGGTCATCAACTCCTATGTCAAGTTTAATGCTACGGACGTCTTTATATGGTGTCATCCAATGCAGTGTTCAATCTTGCATTATTTCAATAACTCTTGGTCTTTCATGATTTTGAATGGCGAGTTCAACATTAGACGATGTCTCTTGAAGTGGTTGTTGATCGTTTGAATTCCGATCGCCGTTCTCTGTAGAAGCTCTATCCTGCTCACCAGGAAATTCTGTTCGGACAGAATATGCCGATGGACTTGGTTCACCAACTACTTCATTAATTTGAATTTGTTGATCATTCACTTCATTTCTTCTCATAGTATGCGAAGACAAGTCCCTGTTGTAGAAGTTCCACAACAATTTGATAGATCTTTGCCTCAATGACCTGGCGTCAGCAGGCATTATAACATCCCATTGTTCGTAGATAAACATGGATAAGAATACTAGTAAAGCTAAAACTGAAGCTACACCAGCAATCAAGAATAGACCCCAGAAACTTTCGATACCGAGGCTGTTGGATGAAAGAGAGGTGCTTGGATCTGGACAAATTGCTTCTTTGCCAAACCATTTTTCTTCCATTTTCTTCATTGTTTCTCCTTCGGTCACACCTAAAATTGCCCTAGAAACATCACTTACTAGTGGGGAGCCCTTTGGAAACACCTGAAATAATGATACATAGATCAAAAAGCAAACCAAACCCATATCAGAAAATAAGCACAATAAGAGAGCGAATTGAACTTACAAAGCCAAAACCATCGGTTTTAAATGTAGGCTCAACGGTGGTATATTTGGAACAATACTTTGCTAGAAACATATTTATGTACGGTACTTCGTCGAATGCTGCAGCTATACCACCATTGCCACTTCCTCTGGTAAACAATGCGTCCAATTTCTCGGGAGAATCGAAAGCCAAGAGCTTGGATTGATCGAAACCGAGGTCTTTCAAAAGTTCCAAAACGAATGAGCCCTTATTGTAGCCAACATAAGCACCATTCCTGATAAGCTCCTTCACATCAGTAACTGTGGGCTGGAGCTTTTGGACTGTTAGAAGACTTGTTAAACTGGCTGTGTAACTTTGTGTCAAAATCAACACAACGAAACACCATATTACTATCACGAATCTTGCCAAATTGCTAACAAGCCTCTCCCCTGTATAACAACCGGAAATGGCACAGCTCAAGATATTATTATATAATAAATAAGTTATGATAAACAACATTAATTATCTCAAAGATTTAAGGACATTACTGTGCGCGAAAACCATGGTGGAGAATGAAAACCAGAAACTAGTGCCCACTTGAAAAAAAAGTGGCCCTCGAAATTCTTCATTAATTCTGTGTTCAAGAACCCAAACCACAAATCCAGTGAACACAAAGAAGCACAAGCAAGCGAACCAAAGATCCCAAGTCAAAGGCTTTAAGAAAATCCATGCATTTTTATTCTTATTATCTTTGACAGGCACGATCATTGATACTCCAGATTCTGTGTATGGGAGTGTAAAGTCGACATAATTGGACCTGTTTAATCTGATTGTTGTATCTCCCACTACAGCATCATAATTCTGTTGGTAACACTCAAACGTCAAAAATGCTATTAGAGAAAGAAATGAAATATTTAGCCAAGGCCTAATTAATGATTTGACATTTTAATTAAATATCAAAATAAAAGTATTATGGAGCTCTATTGCTTTACCCCTAAGTATACTTGATACACCAGATCATTGTAAGTTCCAGCACTGCTACCGTCAGGGAGCTCGAAAGGGAAGTAGTCGAATGGCAAAGCATAAGGCAGCAGTTTCACTAGAGCTTCAAAAACATCGATGCTGTAACCTTCAGCAATGGAGGAGTTGCTAGTAGGGTCTTTTGTCACCTTTACAAATTCAACGAAGTCACTATGCACGGGTACTCCTATTCTTAACCTTTTCCCATTTGTGGGAATCTCCCAACCCTTGGGTATAAAAGTTGCTTCTCCTGGCCATATGATAGGAGCAAGACTGGAATTGGATGTAGAATATGTACTTGTAGTGTTGTTTGTTGGTGAATTCAACTTTCTGATAAGTCCATTTTCTGCTGTCCAAAATCCAATCCCTCTAGCTCCATCTCCATTCACATTGATTATCTCGTAAGGCGATGGCTTTAGCTGTCCATTGACGAAGCTGAAATTTCCCGAGAGGCCTTTGAAACTAGTATCTGACAATGCTTGAAGAAGGTTCGGACCAGACAGAGAGACCCCAAAATTTTCAAGATCAGTTGAATTACTAGAAACATTTGGCTTTTGGAAGCCTACGTTAATAGTTCCAGTTTTCTCAACAGCCATTGCCAATGCAGTTATAGCATCATAGGCCCATAAACCATAAACATTTAAATCAGCATCCACTATATCAGGATTATCCAGCACGAATTTCCTTTTAAACCGATTCTGAAAACTTGTTAACTCTTTCGTTATGCGAATATAAGGTTTCACTCCTAACACACCTTGCATGGAATCAACAACTGAAGAATTCATGGAACTCCAAAAATCAGCCAACCCGTCAGTGATAATCCAAACATATCCAGGACCCATCATTCCGACCTTATCAGCTTTGATGAAAAGACGAGAACCAAGAGGCGGAGACATGTGCAAAATAAAAACTCTAGTCTGCATAGTCATTAACTTATAAAGCTCTTCACCAAGTTCATCGTCAGTAGCCGTCGGAGAAATGGCACTTCGGTAAGGGACCCGAACATCAACTGCTTGCAAAGCATCAGTTAAAAAAGGTATGATTCCACCACCAAATTCATTGTCAACATACACAGGTACTACTTCTCTCCATCGAAAAGCTTTGACTATGGCACTTATTGCTTGCACTTGAGTTGCATCGTTCTGCGTGGCTTGAAAAAAATAAGGACTCCTGATAGAGCTCAGCGAAGGACTTGAGGCCGTGAATGAGATAACGGGGACCTGAGCTTTTGCTCCGACGTCAATTACAAAATTGGCCTGCATTGACGTTGGTGGCCCCAGGATTGCCTTCACTTCCACATTTTTTATCAAATCTAGGCCTGCCATTTTCACATGAACAATTTTGCAATGTGATTTTTTTACTCAAATAGCTTCAGGTTATAATGAAACTTGTTTAACTTAAGAAAAATATGTTAGTCTTCAGCAAATTGCTAAGTTAACAAGTAATCGATGCTTGAAATGCAAATATGCTTGAACTTTTTTAACTTTTATGTCATAAATATATCATTTCATAATTCTCTTGAAATATTAATTTTTTGCCTCTTGGATTTATTAACTAATCTAGGACATTCTAATTACTTATATGTATTAACGTATATTATCATAACGTATATCATCATATAATCAGTCTTCATTTTCTCCTAAGATCTTGTACATTAATTGTGTATATTATTGTATTGATTTGTTGCTTTAATTAGAGACACCTAGAGTGTATAAATATGAGTATGTACATCATATTTGAGACACATAAAAATACAATTTTCTTCTTCAATCCTTCTATTTGTTCTCTACTTTTATATGATATCAAAGCTATCTCTATTTTCTCTCTCAAGCATTCTGTTTTCACATCCTAGGTTCTTTAATCTGCTCCAAAAATAATTTTCCATGTACCAAATTGTTTATCTCCTTGAGTAGACCATAACGGTGTGAAATTTTCACCTAGATACTTCTTAATGCACCCTCATGTGCTAGAGAAAGTCTAGTTGCAGACTGCCGGAGGAGGGAGCCAATCCAAAATGATGTCGTTTTGATTTAAGACAAAACAATAAGTAGAACCATGTCAGGGACATGTCATCGCCACATTATCATACACAAATCCTATTTTTTAGACACGTCATATGCACGCCATCACCACGTCATTGCCTCATCATCATCAAAACCTAGTCGTTTGCCACGTCATCTGCCACATCATCTAACATGTGTTGTCGCCTAAGTAGTCCACATGTCTTCTTCTCCTTGACTTGATTCGGGTCGGTTCAAAAAAGGTTGACTGACACTTTGGCTGTCTAGTTTAGTAGATTTTAATTAGGGTTCTTTGCAAACCAGACCAAATTTTAAGGTTTTTCGACACCTTAAATCCAATTCTAAGGTTAGAATAACCAAATTTCATCTCTATAAGTAGGTTTCCTCCAATTTTATTGCACTCTTTTATTATAGATGCCTATAAACTTCCCCAGTACATTCCCAACCCTATTAATATCATCTTTGATGGCTCCAACTATGATCTTTGGCTGAGTAAATGTGTAGTTTTCTTAAGGGAAGACTTATTTGGTGTATTGTTATTGGAGAAATACCTAAACCCACTCAAAAGAAAGATGAAGAAATTGATGTACTCACTGAATGAAATGAACCATCAAATATTAATATGGTTTTGAAATACATGTGCAAAAGACATCAAACTTGAATTTCGAGGGTTTGACATATCTCAAGCGGTATGAAAGTTTTTGAAAAATCATTACTCTATATTAGATGATGTCCATCGATTTCAGCTCTACATCGCACGCAACAATAACCTGGATAGACAATACACAATTATGTGTTTGAATTACAAGAACTTTGGGATCAACTAGCACTTGGCGATCCTATTTGGCCTAGTCCTGATGCTGTTGTTCTTTACGTAAATCTCAGAGATCGTCAACATATATGGCATTTGCTTATAACTCTCAAGGATAAATTTGAACCCATTCACAGCTCTCTTCTTTATAGAGGAACTCTACCCAATCTTGACATTGTCATTAAGGAGCTCATCTTAGAGGAAAGTCATCTCAATATGCTCCACATTGAAAAATCTGTCCCATATAATGATGTTGTCCTTACAACTCATACCTCACTCAAACTTCTCACAACTCAGGTAAGAAGTATTATAACAAATCTTGTAGCTACTGTAAAAAACCCAGACATCACATCTCTGAATGTAGAAAAATTTTGGACAAGGTAATTCTTCTAAATCTCCCCATCTTACTTCCACTGCTGTTGTCACTGAGGGACCAATAGAAAATACCTCTTCTAAATTCTCCTTAAAGGACCTCCACGCCCTTCTTCAGCAACTTCAGCCAAATTCTGGTACAGTCTCCTTCTCTGCCTTATCTATCACATCAGGTACCTCAAACTCTTAGTATCTCGATTCTACATGTTGTAATCATATGACATCTGATTCTTGTATCATTGAATCTTTAACAACACCATCTATTCCACACATTGTTCACACTGCCGATAACTCTACTATGCATGTACAACATATAGGTACTGTTCATACATCCATATTGCATTAGCCTGAAACCTTTCTTGTTCCCAAACTCTCATTAAACCTTATTTCTGTTGGACAATTATCTGAGCTTGGTATTAACTTATCCTTTTTTAGTCATGGCTGTATCATGCAGGATCCACAGACAGGCAAGATCCTTGGGAAAGGATGTAAGGTTGGATGACTTTTGGTGTTGTCACTTCTCATATATGGCACTCCTGATTAGGTCATCTTTCTACCTCTAAATTAGGGTCTTTAATCTCTAACGGTACCCTAAGTCATGTTAATATTGAACATTTTGATTGTGTCCCTTGTCAACTTTCTAAACATTATGCTTTACCGTTTACTATCAATGATTCTATCTCAAGAAACTGTGGGTAGTATGAAATATTATGTAATCTTTGTTGATGAGTTTTCTCACTATACATGGATTTATCTGATGCGCTATAGTTCTGAACTATTATCCATTTACTCTAGATTTGTTAATATGATTCACACTCAGTTCTCTTGCAAGATTAAAGCATTTTAGACTGATAACGCAATGGAATACAAAGATACAAAATTCATCAACTTTCTTAATCAACAAGGGGCCATTATTCAAAGATCGTATCCAAATACATCTTAACAAAATGGTCGAGCCGAACGCAAGCATAGACATATTCTTGACACTACTCGAGCCCTTCTTTTATCATCCTCTTGTCTCGAAACCCTTTGGCGAGAAGCAACCTTTATTACTGTATATATTATCAATCATATTCCCTCTCCTGCCATAGGTAATATCTCTCCTTATGAGCGCTTATTCAATCATGCTCCTAATTATCAATCACTTAAAAGTTTTTGGATATCATGCTTTGTTCTATACACCAAACTTGAACCCAGAGCATGTTTATGCTGTTTTATAGGGTATAAGATAGAACAAAAAGGATATAGATGTTGGGATCCACTATCTCAAAGACTTCGAATCTCTCACATGTCACCTTTTGGGAACATAAAATGTTCTCTACAATATCAAAATTTTGAGTCAATGAACCCACACATAAATTCTTTTTTGATCCTATCATACCTTTGTTTCCAGATATTTCTTTTATAGGTCTATCTTCCAACTCTAATAGCTCATCACAACCGACAAATGATCTTATTGTATCTTTTCCGACTACAGATCCTCTATGACCAAATACCTTTTCCTCTTCTATTCATTTACCAGGATCTACTGAGTCTCCATAACCCCTTTGTTGATCCTCTCGAGTAAGTAAATTTTCTACTCGCCTTAAAGACTTCCATATATATTCTGTTGTTGTTTCTCTATATGAACCTCACACCTATCGTGAGGCCAGTTTTAATCCCTTATGGCAGCAAACAATGGTGGATGAATTATAGGCTCTCTCCATCACCAACATTTAGAAGTTAGTTGACCTATCTTTAGATAAGTCTGTTATTGGTTGTAAATGAGTCTACAAAATCAAGACTCGAGTTGATGGATCAGTTGAAAGATACAAAGCACAATTGGTTGCAAAGGGGTTTACTTAAGAATATGGAGTTGGTTATGAGGAAACCTTTGATCTAGTAGCTCATCTAACTTCAATCTGCAGTCTTATTGCCTTAGTAGGAAGCAAGCATTGGGAACTGTTCCAGATGAATGTCAATAATGCCTTTCTTAATGGTGATCTTTAAATAGAAGTATTCATGCAACCTCCACCTGGGTATGCTCATCGAGCATGCTTAATTCAACTCCTCGAGCATGCTTTGCTAAATTCAGCTCCACCATCAATCGTCTTGACTTCACATCCAACTCTTATGATCACGGCTTATTTATCCGAAAAACATATCAAGGGTGCACTCTTCTCCTTCTATATGTTGATGATATTGATAATAAACGATGATGACACTTAGGGGATCACCACTCTCAAATCCTGTTTTCATCAACAATTTGAAATGAAAGATTTAGGTATCCTGAGCTATTTTTTTAGGCCTTGAAGTATCTTCTGATGATTCAGGTTACTACTTATCTCAAGCCAAGTATGCTACTAATCTTATCTCTCATATTGGTCTCACTGATACTAAGATTGCTAACACTCCACTCGACTCTAATGATCATATCTCTACCACTGATGCAACTCCTCTAAGTAATGGTACCCTTTATCGACAGCTAGTTAGCAGCCTTATATACTTTACTGTCGCTTGCCCAGATATTGCTCATGCAGTTCACATTGTCAGTCAATTTATGTCTACACCTCGTACCACTCACTTCTCTGCTATTCTTCGTATACTTTGATATATTTGAGGTACCTTGTTTCATGGACTTCACTTTAATCATTCATTTTCATTGGACTTACGTGTATATTCTGATACTGATTGGGCTGGAGACCCAACTGATCGTCAATCTACCACTGGGTATTGTTTCTCTCTTGGCACATCTCTCATCTCTTGCCATAACAAGAAGCAAACTATTGTATCTCGCTCAAGCACTGAATCAGAATACCGAGCCCTAGCTAACACTATCTCTGAACTTCTATGGTTACGATGGACATCAGTGTCACCTTCTCCTCAACAGTTCCTCTCTTCTGTGACAATCATAGTATCATGCAGATTGCTCACAATGATGTCTTTCATGAACGAACTAAACACATCAAGATAGATTGTCATCTTGTACGTCATCATGTGCTTCATGGAACCATACAACTTGTTCCAATCTTATCTCAAGCACAAATTGTTGATCTTTTTACCAAATCACATTCGCCTTGACGTTTTCACGATCTTCTTTCCAAACTCAAGTTATCATCTTCACTACCACCTTGAGTTTGAGGGGGGATATTAACATATATTATCATAATGTATATCATCATATATATATAATCAGCCTTTATTTTCTCCTAAGATCTTGCACATTAATGGTGTCTATTATTGCATTGATTTGTTGATTTAATTAGAGATGCCTAGAGTGTATAAATAGGAGTATGTACATCATATTTGAGACACATAGAAATATAGATTTCTTCTTCAATTCTTCTCTTAGTTCTCTACTTTTACAATATGAATTGTTTTCCGTAAATTATGAAAAGAAATTGTTGATCCAACTGAAGTTGACTTCTAGTATTACTGTTTCAAAATAATACCATTTGATCATCAACTAATACCACGTTTTTCTGGAGATACTGAAGTTAATGTTTTGTTTGCATCTGATCATTTCCATTCTGTTCAAAGCAAGACTTTACAATTTTAGGAGTTTACTTCTTTGGACCACTAAGCATGCAACTAGTTGGAACACAAAAGTTGCTTTATTTTAATTTTATTTCTGGAAAAAAGAATGACAAAGACATGTGGTGTTAATGAAAACATCCACCAAAGTTCAGATCATCATTTATGAGGTAATGCTATGTCGTGTTAATGAAAACATCCACCAAACTTCACATCATCTTTTATGAGGTAATGTAATTCTCGCTATTTACTGTCCCTTAATTATTAAATAATAATTAATCCATGTCTATATTGAATTTAAGAAGTCAAATACCTATATATTTAACTAAATGAATAACTGTATGCATACATCGTGTAAAGCCATACCATGTTCACTACTGTTCTCATATTGAGGTTTCGAAGAGTTATTTCTCTAGCTACCCCATTTTAAGATCAACCCTGCAGAATCTACACCGGTGAGGAACAGTTAAAGGTAATTTGCTACACTATTACTAGCTAGATTGGTCATACTTTTCACATAAGCATGTAAGCTTGTGTATCTAAACAAAAAGAACTTTAGATGATGATAATGTTTAAACATAAGATACGCACATAAAGTCGTCATACCAATTATACTTTTAGATAATTCATCAGGCTCCTTCTGCAAAATGGCTAGAACAACACGACTGCTAATTACTTTTGCCTCAAAGCTATATTACAAAGCGATAATTACCCAAAAAGCATGAACAAACGGACAATGGAAGCAATGAAAAAGACTCAGAAAGGAGTTAAACCTGCAGCAGCTGCTCCCACAACATCCTGCTTGGAGTTTCTGGTGGTGAGAACCAACCTGGTTTTGTATTGATCACCATGAGCGGAGTAGAAGTCTGAAATAGACATGTTAATACAGCTCAACACCATCTTATTGAATCCAACGTCAAGGTTCAGAACGACTCCTACATTCACCGGAATTGTGGTGCTGTTCTGCGCTATGGCCATTTTCATGGACAGGGAGACAAAGAAAATGAACACGAGGAAGCTTTCAGAATGATTGTTCCTCATCTTTGTAAGGTATGGAGGAAATTGAAAGAAACGTTTGAACTTTTTGTGGGTTTAACTCATTATGAACAAGGGTGAATATATATAGACGTTTACGTGTGTGACGATATAAGTATAGTTAATCCTTGGGTTCTGATCTTGTAGTCTTAAAGCCGAAGAAGTGCAGGTTTGGGAACCATTTAGTCATTTAATACAGGAAAGGGATGTTCTGTGTATTTAAATTGGATTAATTCAGATGAGCACTAATTTTTGGTTTAAATCCAATCGATTTTAATATCAATGCAAGTTCTCGTTGTTTAATTGATTAATGGCAGGTTTTGCTCACCGAACAGGTTAGCAATTAATCTCAGTTTAATGGCAAGTTTTTCTTCCTAGAATGCATACAACTTAACTTTTTTTTTGTCCCCTTGAATGCAAACAACTTAACCTTATTTTTATTAGAATGACCGAGATTTTAATATTGGAAAAGATACGAATCTTATTTATTTTAAATTTTTATTGCTTTAAATTATTTAAAAGCATCTTAAGGTATTATGTTTTACTAGATTTTGATTGAATTATTTGTCCAAAAAGCTCTATTAAAATTGCTTCAAATTAATTATATAAATTCTGTAATAATATGTTTCACAAAATTTTTATTAAAATAATATATATTATTTAAAAAAATTTTAATACCACAATCTTTTTTAACAATATAAAATTATGAAGATAATATTTAAAATAAGTGAAACTACATCAGATATTTTGTATATTTTTATTTAGATAAATATATACAAGGTAAAATCAGGTGGGAATATATAATTAGTAAGAAAAGTAATTTTGATTTATTTTGTTTAATAAGTTAGAGACATGAAGTTTTATTAACAAATTTAGAGGAAACAGTTAGTTCCTCATTTGTAGGAGCTGCCCATATACAAACATACAACTTTGTCTTATTTATAACGTTGACCCTTGACTAAATCAATGTACGTCTGCCCCGCTGCGTTGACATCACTTGTCATCAAGAACTTCAACCTGCAAGAGAAACCCACCACTTAATTACCCATTCCTTTTGTTTTCGGTCTGAACCGAAAGAAATGTTGAGGATTATACTAAATTCTCTGTCGAAAATTAGTTGATTACAATAATCTCACCTAATCAAAGCACAAGTTTCCTTTAAAAAGAAAGGAATTAATAAAAATTCAACTTTTTTTTTTACTAATGGCAAACTATTAACTATTTGTCGATGAAATTCTTTTACGGTATACTAAAAAGTAAAAAAGGTATTGGAAATTTACAAGTGGAGTCCTCCCTTATCAAAAAGAGACATAATGATAAAATAAGTTATATATAAAGATAGGGTTCATAATCTAATGTCTTAAAGTTTTGGGTTGAGATATGATATCCTAGTTATATATAGACTCATTTGGATCCGGTCCACTTTTTCCCCGCTTCCTTAAAACCCTTTATTGGTATTAGAGCTAGGTTGGGCAAGTTTGATGAATAGAGATTCATGGATTTAGGTTAAAGTGACAAATGGTTTCGCATGAACAATGGATTGGGGGAGAGCTAGTCCGATATATAGATCCACTTGTGAGGAGAGATGTGGGAAAATCACAAATAGAGTCGTCCCTTATCAGAAAGAGACATAAGGATAAAATGAGTCATATACAAAAATATGTCAACAATTGTGGCTGGTAGGCACCGAAGTGAGGACAAAATGGCTGACCATTTTGTCAGCCATTCATATAAGGCACTCCTGCCTATAAAAAGGCAGGAGCAACATGAAGAAATTCACAACAAGCAGAAAAAGAGAGACATGAGGTAAGAGAGAAAGGAGAAAAAGAGAGAGAGATAAAAATATTCTATGTATTTTTGTGGATCTAGTTTTTTCTCCTTATAATTCTCCAATTTTTCAATAGTAAAATTCTTCTATCCTCGCCTGTGATTTTTACCCTAATTTATGGTTTTTTCACGTAAAATTTATGTGTCTATTTTATCTTTAATATTTTCAGTTTCATTTTAACTGCGACCCAGCTCTATTCAAGTCCTATTTTTTTTTAATGAAAAGTGGCATCAAAGCCAACTTTTGGGTGCATATATCTGCTTATTATATGCTCTGTGGTTGTCACTAAGAGTGGATCCTCCACATCAAAAGATAAGTTAAATTATTATTCACCCTTCTGAAGGCATTATTCTTAAAGTGCTCATGGTAGCAGCAACGGCGGCAAAATACGAAATTGAAAAATTCAACGGGAGCAATTTCTCACTGTAACAGTTGAAGATAAAGGCAATCTTGAGGAAAGACAATTGTCTGGCGGCCATTAGTGAAATGCCAACTGGGATCATAAATGAACAGTGGAACGAGATGGACAGGAATGCTATAGCTAATCTTTACCTAGCACTAGCTGATGAAGTATTATAGAGGAGAAGAAGATGATGAAGGAAATATGAAATCACCTCACATAATTATACGAGGCCAAATCACTCCATGATAAAAATTTTTATGAAGAGGAAACACTTTATGCATAGTGGAATCCACTTTGGTGATGGAGCACTTAAATCCTTTAAATACTATATTTTCCTAACTCACATCATTGGGGCACACAATAGAGATACGTGAACGTGTGAAACTTCTACTCCAAAGTCTACCATATTCGTATGATTAACTCCTCATCAATTTAACAAAAAACATAGACACTCTAGTCTTTGAGAATATTGTAGCTGCTATTATGGAAAAAGAGAGTCGACACAAAAATAAGGAAGACAGGCTAGCAAATTCGCAACAAGTGGAGGCCTTGGAGGTGATGAGAGGAAGATCAATGAAATGTGGCCCAAGTGGGAGTCATAGTCATGGTAAATTGAAATCCACGATTAAGAAGAATTTCAAGTGCTATAATTGTGACAAGAAAGGGCACCTGAAGACGGATTGTTGGAGTCTGAATAAGAAAGATTTTATTCCTCACGAAAATGTGACAAATACTTCAGATGATGGAGGTGTAATGATTTGTGAAGCAGTAACAACTATTGGAGGCAAGAGAAGATTTGTTGATGTATGGCTTCTCGATTTAATAGCTACTTTTCATATGATCTCTCGAAGAGAATGGTTCCATCAGTATGAATCTATCTCTAGTGAATCTGTGTACAGTTGTAATGTAGCGCCCCCTTATCGCAGGGTATACACCGGGACGACCGCAGGTCATTCCGGTACATATCCTCCGATAAGGGTGAGCTACGAATAATCACTACAAACACTCCACTTGGCATCA